>CAKNXH010001780.1:3240-18562 GCA_932178445.1 Andricus quercusramuli
TTTTTAAATTTTCAAATAAATTTTGGAATTTTTCATCCAAAAGTTGCATTTTTTCCACGAAAATAGTTTCATTTCCATCGAAAAATATTAGTTTTTAACGAAAAGTTTAATTTTCAATCAAATAGTTGAATTTTGAACTAGAGGAGAACAATTTTGAATTAAAAATATGCATTTTCAATTAAGAATAGGAATTTTCAATCAAAAATTGAATGATTAAATTTTGAGAATCAAAAAATTAATTTTTAAGCATGGAAAAACGAATTTTCAATCAAGAATTGGAATTTTCAACAATATTGTTGAATTTAAAGCATCAAATATGATTTTTGAACCAAAAAGTTAATTTTCAATCGAATAATTAAATTTTGAAATGAATAGTTTAATTTTTTGCCAAATATTTTAATTTTAAAACTAAAATATTAATTTCCAACAAAAAGTTAATTTTCAATCAAATAGTTTAGTTTCCTACCAAATTGTTAACATTTTAACCATAAAGGTTGAATATTCAACCGAGAATATTATTTTGTACTAAAGGAGAAGAATTTTTAACAAAATACATGAATTTTGTGTCAAATTGATGAATTTTGAACTTGGAAATATAAATTTTCAACAAGAAAGTTAATTTTCTACCAACTAATTAAATTGTGAAATAAACAGTTTTATATTTAACTTAATTGTTGAATTTTCAACCGAAAATATGAATTTTCAACAAAAAAGATCATTTTTAACCAAATAGCTTAATTATCTATCAAAGTTTTCCATTGTATGGAATAATTGAATAAAGGACAAATTTTCAACTTGGAAGATTATTTTCTGCCAAAAAATACGAGTTTTCAACAAAACGTATAAATTTTCAACCAAACTGTGGAATATTGATCCCAAAAATACGATTTTTCAGCAAAAAAGTTAATTTTCTACCAAATAATTCAATTTTCGAATTAATTTTTCAATTATCAAATTAATTATTGAATTTTCAAATAAATTTTGAAATTTTTTTCTAAAATTTGAATTTTTTCCACGAAAATAGTTGAATTTCTACCCCAAAAATATAACTTTTTAACAAAAAGTTTAATTTTCAATCAAATACTTAAATTTTGAACTCAAGAAGAACATTTTTAAATTGAAAACATGAATTTTCAATTAAAAATATTAAGTTTAAATCAAAAATGGAATAGTTACATTTTCATTTCTCCGTGAAACGTACATGCCTAACAATTAAAAAATTTTAAATTTATACGATATTGAGACCTCTTGAGTAAAATTTCTATAGGTCAGAAAATAGAGAAACAGCTATTTGGACCCAATTTATCGAAATTCATCGGAGTTGAATTCTGTCAAGAGGTTTTGATTTCCTTGAGTCCTCTTAAGGATTACTTGATAGAACTATGAGAGCATGAATATTGATTGAAGTTTGCAAGGTTCCTCAACCTTGCAGAAAATCATAGAGGGCGAGAAAACTCCTCCAGTATGCTAAATTAACCTTCGACCTTTTAATGTTTTAATTGGCCTAAGACACTTTCAATTAACGTCTTTATGTAACCAACTTTCAGTTTTTGTACCTCAAGGTCTCTTATAACAAGAGAATTCCAATATAAATTCAAATTTTCTTTTGCCACTTAGTCAATATTATTTCATACTGGGAAAAAAAGATTATTAACAATATAAAATTATCAGGAAATAGTAATTACAAAAAATATTGTTTAGGCGCTGAGGAAATAATAAATCAATTGAAAAATTATAATTTTAACTAATTCTGTTTAAAGTTACACAAAATTTAACAGAACGCGTTTTAAAAAAATTACCTCAAACACTCAAAAATTGCTTATTTATGATAAGCTATCGATTTATGCTTCGATAATATTGAGTTTGAAATAATTAATTGTTATTAAAGAAACAAAACATTTGCAAATTTTTAAAATCAGCCTCAAGGGATCTTAGACGAATCTAGTTTGCTTGAATTTAAAAAAATTAAAATCGATGGAAAATTGTAGCCGCAATCGTATTTTTAAAATAATTTCGTAATTTCTTCCCACTGCGTCGGCATTCTGCCCTAGCGGACGTGAGCGAAACGGTTAGTCAATTGCGTCATCGTAAAGTGACCACATAGCGGTACGCTAGGGCATGTTTCCATCCTTCTTCGCATTTATTCACAATTTAAAAAGAACTATTTTTATATAAAAAAAAGCGCTCTTTTTGATCTTTTCACACATTTATATTTATGTAGTTGTATCCATGCATAAAAAAATTACAAATTAAAAGCTGTGTGCGGCAGCTTTCAATTCTTAATATTTTAACACATGAATAAGTACACATACATGGGCATAAATGTTCAAAAAGATAAAAAGAGTCTTGAGTTCTACCTGTAATTGTGAATAAATAAAGAAACAAAATGTGCCCTAGCGTGACCGAGTAACCGCTTCGCTCACGTGGTCCGCTAGGGAAGTACACTACCGACGCTCAGTGGGTTAAAATGACGGAAACATTTTCAAAATACATTTCCGGCTACAATTTTCAATCGATTTCAATTTTCTTTTCTATTTGACTGAAATAAATTCATAAGAGATCACTTGAGGTCAATTTGAAAAAATTTGGAAGATATAATTGCTGTAATAAGATGGGTCCAGTCAGCGGAATGACTTTGTGGCGACTTTACGGTCACTCAGTTAAGTAACCGTTTTGCTCACGCGGTCCGCTAGGGAAGTACACTCCTGACGCTCAGTGGGTCAAAATGACGAAAACATTTTCAAAACACAATTCCAGCTACAATTATCAATAGATTTAAATTTTCTTTTCAATTTGACTGATCTAAATTCTTAAGAGATCCCTTGAAGTCGATTTGAAAAAATTTGGAAGATAATATTGCTGTCATCAGATGGGTCCAGTGAGCGGAATGACTTTGTGGTGACTTCACGAGTTTACGGTCACTCAATTGAGTAACTGTTTTGCTCACGCGGTCCGCTAGGGAAGTACACTAAAGACGCTCAGTGAGTCAAAATGAAGCAAACATTTTCGAAATACAATTCCGGCTACAATTTTCAATTGATTTCAATTTTCTTTTCTATTTGACTGTAATAAATTCATAAGAGATCCCTTGAGGTCGATTTGAAACAATTTGAAAGATGTTGTTGTAATAAGACGGGTCCAGTGAGCGGAATGACTTTGTGGTGACTTCACGGTCACTCAGTTAAGTAACCGTTTTGCTCACGCGGTCCGCTAGGGAAGTACACTACCGACGCTCAGTGGGCAAAAATGTCGGAAACGTTTTCAAAATACGATTCCGGCTACAATTTTCAGTCGATTTCAATTTTCTTTTCAATTGGACTGAACTAGATTCTTAAGAGATCCTTCGAAGTCGATTTGAAGAAATTTGAAAGATATTGTTACTTTAATAATGCGGGCCTGCTGAGCGGAACGGTCATGCGATCCGCTAGGGTTTCCTTCAATTTTCAGCAAGTACTTTACTTACTACCACAATACATTTTCTCTTTGAAAAAAGCCAAATCAGCGTTTTGACCAGGTCACAGTACGAGAAAAATTTGCACGGCGATATACCTACTTTTGTAGTATGGGGAATTGAGGATCTTTGTTAGTTACAACGACGAGTACCGCCTACGGTACGGATTTAGCATCTAAACAGCTTAATTGGAGTCTTGGTCGAGTTTCGTAGAAAAGTCTTATTCGTAAGCGTGAAACGCTGCTCTTACTTCTTATTGAGTAACGCGAGTTAAAAGGGTTCGAGCTTCCGGATGGTCGCGTCGACGACGCTACGTCGTCAGCAAACCTCAAGGAGTTAGTAAACGTTGTAGTTCCACGGAAGAACAAGTTTGTCCGTAAGTAGGTACACAGCGGCCGAGCAATAACATGCTTTTCCACTGGCAGAGCATTACCATCGATCCACCAGTGGATACCTACAAGTGCAGACTTTAGACAAAGTTCTTCCGAGGTGAAATCTCAGCACATTGTACCGCAGAGAATCCAAGTTGAACCGCTTCAACTTGGAAGACAAACTTTACGTATCGGAATTAATAATGAAACTTGTGTCCACTCGAGAACTCCACTCACCCGAAGAAATAACTTTTAACATCTATCCAAAAACAGAGTCCATCAACTTGCATTATTCGTAAATGGTTTTGGTTAATCTTTGTTAAAACTTTTTCCTCCGGAAGAGTCGAACTGTCTACCTAAAGAGAAAACTTTCCCATTTCTCACAACCTTATCTTCTTTCTTTTATTTATCAGTCCACTCTCTTTCCTATAGTCCTTTTCTGTCACCATGACATCAAACGAGCTTCCAGCTTTAAAGATCTTTTTTCATGTCTAACCAGCGCATAAACTGACCCGAGATTATCCACTTCGATGCTCACCTCTCTGGTCGTTCTCAGTATCGGAAGTAGGTTAGGTAGGTTTGCAAGGAGCGAATATTCTCGGGGATATTCACAAACACTCTCATTCCAGATAATGAAATCAGATACGTGACAGGCAAGGAAATGCATTCCATCTTTTAATTATAGTATATTATGCACCAAGGGAGAGAAGAGGAACTTTTTCGACGAGTGTCATTTTTTTCGGTACGAGTCGTAGGCGAGCGAACACGAGCCGATGGCGAGTGCGTTACTGCTAGCCGGAGACGAGGACATACTCCCCCTTGGTGCATACGATATTTTTTTTTTAAATAAATGCATGATTTCAGACATTTTTTGTAAGACAAGCATTTCTGCTTGTATGGCGAAATATTGGAAAATTTATTTTTATATGAATTTAGGAATTTTTTTACAATCTTTGAAATTCAACTGATTTTTTGACATTCTAAACATGTTTTGACATTCTGAAAATTTTGAAATTCCTGAAAATTTTCATAATTCATGATAATTCATCACCTATTTATGGTAACTTATCACTTCGTATTGGTCCAGTCAGTCAACGTGCATTTTGAAATTTTGGAAAATTTTGATACTTATGAAAACTTTTGAAATTTTCGGGAATACGTAGTTTCCAAAAATTTTCAGGAACTTTCCAGTATCTTATGGCAATTTATGGTAATTTATCGGTAATTTATTATCATTCGTATCTTGAAGATTGTGAAATCTGTCAACGCAAAATACAATTTTTTGTAATTTTAAAAAATTGAAAATATTGAGATTATCCGAAAATTTCGAAAGTTTCTGGATATTCCGGTGATTTATGGCAATTTATGGTAACTTATCGGTAATTTATGGTAATTTATTGTTTCGAGTTGGTTCAATTTATTAACGCAAATTGAAAAAATTTGGAATCTAAAAATCTTCTAAAATTTTTTGAATTTTTGGTATTTTATGTTAAATTATGTTAATTTATGGTAACTTGTCGCTTTGAGTTGGTCCAATCCATCAAAGTGAATATTCAAACTGTTTGAAACGTTCATAATCTTCAAAATGATGAAATTTTCAGAAATTTACGGAAATTCAGAGTGTCTAAACATTTTTGAACGTTCCGGAAATTTCCAGTATATTATAGCAATTCATGGTAGTTTATCGGTAATTTATTGTAAGTTATTCAATTTAATGAATTTAATTTAAAAAATCCAAAATTATGAAAATTACCGAAATTTTGAGTACCTAAAAATTTCTGCAGATTTGTCAAATTGTTGGTATTTTATGGTAAATTATGGTTAGTTGTCAGAAATTTCAAAATGTTGAAAATTATGAAAATTTTTTTAATTTAGGAAAATTTTTGATATTTTATAGTAATTTCTGGATAATTTATGGTAATTGATCGTTTTAAGTTGTATCCAAGCTGTCAATGTGAATTTTCAAAATTATAAAAATTTCTGAAATTTTCCGTAATTTATGGTATTTAATAGTTTAATAATGGTAACTTATCGCGTCGAGTTGATCCGATCTGGCAAAGCAAATTTCAAAATTTTCAAAATTGTGAAAATTTCTCAAAATTTTGGATATTTTCGCAAATTTTTGGTGTTTTATGTTATATTATGTTAATTTATGATAACTTATTGCTTTGAATTGGAATAATCTGTCAACGTAAATGTTCAAAATATTTAAAACGTTCATGATCTTTAAAATTATGAAATTTCTCGAAATTTACGGAAATTCAGATTTTCTTATCATTTCTGAAAGTTTCGGAAATTTTCGGTATTTTTGGAAATTCATGGTGGTTTAACGGTAACTTATTGAAACTCATCGCTTCGAGTTTGTGCAATCACTCAACGCGAATTTAATTCCTTTTAATTTTGAAAATTATGAAAATTACCAAAATTTTGAGTATCTAAAGATTTCCAAAGATTTTTGAAATTTTATGGTAAATTATCGTCAATTATAGTAACTCGTCGTTTCAAGTTAGTCCAATTTCTCAAGGTAAATCGTAAAAAATTTCAAAATGTTGAAAATCATGGAAATTTTTGATATTTTATGGTGATTTGTGGGTAATTTATGGAAATTTATCGTTTTCAGATGTATCCAATTTGTCAATGTAGAATTTTCAAAACTATAAAAATTTCTGAAATTTTCAGTAATTTATGGAATTTAATAGGTGATTAGTGGCAACTTATTCCTTTTGTTGATCTGATCTTCCAAAGGAAATGTTCAAAATTTTCAAAATGGTGAAAACGTCGCTAATTTTTGGATATTTTTAAGAATTTTTTTGGGGATATTTTTGGTAATTTATGGTAACTTATCTCTTTAAGTTTGTGAAATTACGGAATATATGAGTATCCAAAAATTTCCAAAAGTCTCTGAAAATTTCGGTATTTCATGGCAATTTTCCGGTATTTTATGGTCACTGATTGCTTCAAATTGTTCCAATCTATCAACGCGAGTTTTCAAAATAATGCAAATTTCTTGATTAAATGGAAATTTTCTATTTTTTATGATATTTTATGTTGATTTATCGGTAATTTATGTTAATTCATCACTTCAAATTGTGCCCAATCTGTTAACACAAAATTTAAAATCTTCAAAATGTTCCAAATCTTTGAAATTTCCGGAAATTATTGCTATTTTTAGGCAAATTATGGTCATTTGTGGCAACTCATCGCTTCAAGTACGTCCAATCCCTCAAAGCGAAATTTAAAAACTTTCAAAACTTGAAATTTTCAAAATTATGAAAAATTTTGATTTAGAGTATCAAAAAATTTCCATAATTTCTTGAAAATTTCGACTTATCATGGTAATTCATTATGAATCATGGTAACTTATCGCCTCAAATTGTTCCAATCTGTTAACACAAGTTTTAAAAATTCGTTGAAATTTTCAAAATTTTCGAAATCATGAAAAGTTAGGAAATTCACGGAAATTCAAAGTATCAAAAAATTCCAGAAATTTTCAACCGATAATTTGTTTTAGCCGAAAATGTGAGCTCCTAGATGTATAATTTTCATTATTCTCTTTCTGACGTCCAACTTTTGCTCCCTCTGACATCACCATGCTTGAAAAGCACTATTTTAGCTTTACAGCCATGAAGAGGGCTGAAATCATGCATGTATCATAACAAAATTTAATGCCATTGAGATGACATCTAGATTGTTAAGATTGATTAAATGACTAGAAAGACTGCAGCTACTTTCGTGGCGTAAATTGGGGAAACTACTTTCATGAATCAGCCTTGATTTAATCAGACCAACCTAGTCAGCTTTCTGATGTCATCTCCCAGCTACGCAGGTACTTTATTGAATACGCTCCCTCGGGACAAAGTTTGGAACCGCTTGATCCTCACTGAAACCGCAATTCGCTCAAGTTGCACGTCCGACGTCTATCAAGAAGAATATGCTTCATAGTTTCCGACCTCTTGCACATTTCGATCAGGAACTTTCAATCCCGAAAATAAAGAGGTTTCTGGCGCTGCAAGCACTTCCCTTTTAATACACTAGCGGAGGATCTGATACGGATCATAAAAGACAACGAGAGGGAACTTAATAATAATTTATGATAAAAATGCGCAACCATTTTTCCTAGTTACGGATCTTTTTCATCCCGAAACTAGACCAGTCACAAATCCTAAATATGTACAGTCTCCGGAAGCCAAATCTCAAGAACATTCAAAGTTCTTAGGCTGAGATTTCACATTTAATCATCCGGGATCAGATATTGTCAGTCCTAAGTATATCATATACTCGCTTTTTTAAATGCCCAATACACAACCGGAGCAATCACGAATCGTAAATATGTACAAATTGCGGAAGTCGAAACCCCTCGCTGAATCACTTATCCAAGATGAAGAAGCCTCCTGAAAGCCCTCCTGTAGTCGAGATTGAAGATCGTGTAGATAACCGGGTTGAGAGCACTGTTAACGTATCCCAACCAGGTGATGAAGTAAACCATTCTGTCGGAGGGACAACAAGACGGACAGAAGGGAACGATTACATACATCAGGAAGAAGGGAAGCCAGCAAACAACAAACACTCCCATAATGACCCCCAGCGTCCTCGCGGCTCGTCTCTCCTTCGACAAGGAGATCCTCTGTCTTTCCTCAATGAACTGATAAACAGTCGTAGACGTGGTGGTAATCCCGGGACCACCACGTCTAGTGTGTCCAGTGGCAGCACAAGCAACCGTCACTTCCGTTGGTTCATCATCGATAAGCGAAGGTTTAGGTTGCGACCTTGGCGTCGATCTTTCATTGTGATTCGTCTCGGAGCTGACGGACTCCTCCGCGTCATCAGTTTCCCGATGCCTGGCTGATTGGACCACTCCTAGTCGGCTTTGTTTAGCCCTTTCACGCAGCCGTCTTCGAGTGGCTAGGAAGATCTCCAGATAGAGGAGAGTCATGAGCAACAATGGGATGAAGAAGGAACCCAGAGCTGAGTAGATGACGTAGCCTTGTCTTTGAGTCAGTTGGCAGGGTGTCCCAGGTTCCAGTTCCTCGGGCCAGTCGTTCCAGCCAGCTAGAGGTGGTGAACTGATGGCTCCTGATAAGACCCAGACTCCGGCTATTGTTGCCAGGACTCTTTTTAGGGTTCGTTTCTGGGCGTAGTTGATTGGATCCGTTATGGCGAAGTATCGGTCGAGGGCGATGGCGCAGAGGTTCAGGATACTGGCTGTACAACATAGCACGTCACAGGTGAGCCAGAGCTTGCAGAGGTGGATTCCAAAGATCCACTTTCCGAGTAGCAAGTAGGCTACGTTGAAAGGCATCACCAGGATTGCGACGGCGAGATCGGCTACTGCGAGAGAGACGATGAAGAAATTCTGCACGATCCGCAGTGGTCGGTAGGTGAAGACACTTAAAATCACGAGAGCATTGCCGAGGACTGTTGCTAGCACCAAAAATCCGAGGGTTAGAACCGCCGCTACTGCCTCCCAGGGCGGTAGATTTGAACCGGTTTCTTCTCCCCCGGTAGGACAACCCCCATCTCCGTCGTAGTCCTCTCCCATCGTCCCTCCAAGTCCAAAACTTGTTCAGCCCATCCAGGCCTCCTCCTGCAAGGGAAAGCAATTTCATTATTTTTTTAAATTTAATAAGGGAGCTTGAGATCTGGTGGTAAAGGTTTTAGTAGAAGATCTACCTTATCGACTGTCAGTATAAATGCTTGGGGCAGTAGTATAGGTCAATTATTTTTTAAATTTAATAAGGGATTTTGAGATCTGTTGGTAAGGGTTTTAGTAGAAGATCTACCTTATCGACTGTCAGTATAAATGCTTGGGGCAGTAGTACAGGTCAATATTTAGTCAGCCTTAAATCACAAGGTGGCCGAAAAACTTTATTTTCAAAAAAACTTGACTTTTACCTAACTTATTCTTCATTCTACTTGGACATTATTATTTCAAGACCAACCTTCGAATCTTGTAAGATTTTTAATATAGAATCTTTGATAAATGCACAGCCTAATTTACTGGAAAAAAGTGAAAAAGCATTCAAAATAATTCAATCTATTAGTCTTCAAAAGAATTCTAATCAATTTCAAAAAACTTTTAAAACTCAAAAAAATTCCGTTACTTTCAGTAAAATTTGAGCGAATTTAGAGGAATATAAGGGAACTGAGAAGAATTGAATGAAATTCATCAAAATACAAGGAAAAATAAAAGCCATAAAAAATGTTACAAAATTCAAAGAATTCAGTAACTTTGAAAGGAGTTTAGAAAAATGTAAGGGGACATAATAGAATTTTTTCAAATGTGTATTCCAAATAGTTCAATTGTCAAAAATATTTGAAAATGTCTTCAAATCTTCGCAACCCTTATGTGTTTGCAAAAATCGTTCCATATCTTCCGAAATTTCAGGAAATTGTTCAAATTTCCTGAAAATGCATTGGGATTTTTCAAAATACCCTAAAATATTTCAAGCCTTTTGAAATCGTTCCAAATGATTGGAATTATTTAAAAATTGCTTTGAAATCTTTTTAAATCCTGTAAAATTTTTTAAAGCTTTCAAAAATCCTTAGAGTTTCGAAAAATAACGCAAATTCTCTGGTATCCTTGGGAATACCTTTAAATTATTGAGATTTTTGGAAATCTTACAAAATTTCTTGGATTCTTTAAAAAAATCCTAAAATCTCACAGGTCTTATAAAATTGTTCAATATCTTCTGGATTTCTTCAAAACTCTATGAAAAATTTCAAATCCTTGAAAACTTAAAAAACCCTCGAAAATTTCTTAAATTTTTTTTTAATAGCCTGAATTTTCAAAAGCCCTTGGAATCGCTTCAATTTATTGAAACATATAAAATATTTCTTGGAATGTTTTGACATACCTTCAAATATCTCCATTCTTTCAAAATCTTTTGAAATCCATTGCATTTTTTTTAATCACTTGAACATTTCTTGACATTTTAGGGATATCTTGAAATATTTAAAATTCTTCCGGAATTCCATTCAATTATTAAAATTAATTCCAAATTCCTTGGAATCTTTAAAATACCGTGAAGAATCAAAATCCTTTTAAATATTTTCAAATTCCTGGAAAATTTTTAAAGCTTTTAAAAAATTCATTCGAAAATTTAAAAATACCCTGTAATCTTACAAATCCTTTGCAATACCTTAAAATCACTTAAATCTATCAAAATTTTCTTGAAATCTTTTAAAATACTCTAAAATATTTCGATTCTTTTAAAAACTTTCGGAATCGATCGAAACTTTTCAAAGCTCTTACAAATTTTCTAAAATTTTTCAAATCCATTTTCTTGATTTCTGTCACATGCCCTTCTTTAACTTTTTCCTTTAAAATTCCCTTAAATCTTTAAAAATACCCGAATATATTTTAAATTCGGTAAAATCTCTTGAAATCCCTTCAAATTTGTTAAGCTCTTGAAAATTCCTTGTAATTTTATAAATAACCTAACATTTGTTAATCCTTCTTAATCCCCAGAAATTATTGCAATATAATACAAATTGCTTGGAATCTTGTAAAATAACTTAAATTTGTGCAAATCCTTTGAAATATTTTCAAATCACTTGAAACATTTCAAAACCGGAATATTTCAAATCATCTGAAATCCCATTAAATTACTTAAACAAATCCAAAAATCATTAGAATATTCCAATATACCCTAAAAATGTTTTAATTCTATGAAATATTTTTCAATTCTTTGAAACTTTTCAAAGCTTTTCAAACTTCACTGGAAATTTGAAAAATACCATGAAATCTCTAAAATACTTTGGAATACCTTAAAATTATTAAAATTTATTAAAATTCACTCAAAATCTTTTAAAATACCCTAAAATATTTGGAATCCTATAAAATCTTTCAAAATTCATTGCAACTTTTTAAAACTTCTGAAAATTCCTGGAAATTTTCAAAAATACCCTAAAATTCCAATATTATTTTGAAGTTCCTTCAAATCATTAAAATCAATAGAAAATTTTTTGAACTCTTTTAAAATACCCTGAGATATTAAAAATCCTTCGAAATCTTTCAAATGCTATGAAACTGTTAAAAGCTCTTGGCAATACCTTCACATTTTTTTTTAATTCCTGAAATCTGCAAAAAATCGTTTTGAATACCATCTAACGGGGTAATTTCGGGCATGTGGGGTAAATTCGGGTACCCATAAATTTCATAAATTTATAAGATAAATTACCGAAAACTGTTCCAAGATTCTGGAACCAGTTCAAGACTTAACTGATTCTAAATTTTTGTTAAAAGCACTCACCTTAAGTAATTTAAACCATTTAAAGCTCTTGGCAATACCCTAAAATTTCTTAAATACCCTGAAATCTTCAAAAAAATCCTTTTGAATATCTTCAAATTATTGAAATCTATTAAAAAATTCTTGGAATCTTTCAAAATACATGAAGATATTTCAAAAGAATTCAAGAAAATTCAGAATAAGGTATAGACCTGAACTGTATAGTGTACAATTAGTTAATTTATTGAAAGAAAAGTGACTTTTTGGCAATCCTAATTACACTCGGACCATAATGTTAATATTATATATCATATTATATTATTAATACATTATAAATAATATTGCGCAATATACTCGACTGAGTACTCGCACACTGCGGCCTTTCCGAGGCAAGAGTCGCAACCGTCTCTTGCCCTGCGCGCTGAGAAACTGCGTCGGCTAGCAATTCTAGAAATTACTAAACCGGGCCTTACGAAATCAGGGTTCGAGTGTATTATTCACAGTTACTAAAAGTGCTTCTTACACAAATTCCCTAACTTTTACCATTTTTTAAAAATCCCTGACTTTCTCAATTTTTTTTATATCAGTAGAAGTATTTCTTCGCAGTAGTACAAGTTGACATTAAGTCAGACACAAATCATTAGTATTGGCCAGAGCATTGTCGAAAGTTCAGGGATCAGCAAGTAGTACATGTCAATATGTAGGCTGGCAATCTTAACACAGCGGAAATGAGATATTTTTCTAATATAGAGAGACATGATCCCTCTCGATGGAATAATGAATGGTAAAGTTTTTTATTCCTTCTCTGAAAGCTACTAACTCTCGTGGTTTCTCATAAAAACACTAATCCCTCAGTATAACTTTGCCTTACAAGTTAGTGGCCCGAAAATAGCATGGAGTTGTTCATTATGGGGAGAGTGAGTATGAAACTTTAAGCACTCGAGTGTCCTCAGCCCAATTATACTTTATCTCAGCACTTGGCTCCTATTCAAAGAGTTTTTTAATGGAAAAAGGTTACTGAAGGTAAAAAAAGGTTTTCTTTGTTAAACAAAATTCATTCAATGGATTGGAAGGTGTTTTAGCGAAGATCGAATCCAGAAGATCCATCAGTTACATAAACATTAAACATTAAACATCTATGTTTGGATGTCAATGATAGAAAACCAACTCTATATACACAACTATGTGTGTAAATTCATGTGAAGTGTTCATCTATTTGTTCTTGTCCACCAGCTTTGAGTGTAGCGAAACCATTGATTGGAGTTTGTTCACTATCACAAGTTTCGAACCGTAATCAGTGATTCGTACTTGGACCCAGGTGCGGTGCGAAAGTATTGATTAGTTTCTGTAAATATCACTCTCTGAAATTTAGGTGAGATGAAGTCTTAAATTATCCATATTAGAATGTGAAGCCTTATTTGAGAAACAATTTGACCCATTGAAATATGATCCATATAAATTCATACTTCATGGTTACGATACAGCAACATCAATTGGGACAAATTTTTATAGAAAAAATTAATTTCCCTGGAAAAAAAATTTTCGACAAGAAAGTACAACATTTCTACAACTGTAATTTTGTTAAAATCTGTACTTTTTTGTAAAAAAATTTACAAAAATTAGGAACAAAATACAGTTGAATACAAATAGACCATTTTTTTGTAATTTCTTGTGGAAAAGTAAAAAAATTAACAGTAAGGTATAAGTTTCTACAATTCAAACATTTGTATGACTTTTCAGTAATATTTTTTTTACCTTGTCGTAAAAATCTACAATGTGTTACAGAAAACTACAGGATTTTAAATTTTTTTATTCCTATGTTTGTCGCCATAAAAACACTTTTAATTTGACGTGAATTATTGTAGAGAATTACAAAAAATATAAATTTTTACAATCAATTCTAGAATCCGTATCAACGTTTCGACTTGTACTTTCCAATTTCGAGGGGGAAAAGCGACTTTGAAAATTTAATATCTTAGTTTAATAAATTTAATATTTAGTAATATTTCACTTCCTTATTTAGAATGAGCAATTATAAATAAAATAATAAAAAATAAATAATTTTAAACTAAAGTATTTCAAATAGAAAGCTTTGAATCGTTAATATTTCAGAGTGTTAAATTTAAACTTTGAACATTACAATTTTAATTGTCCTATTTAACAAATTTTTAATAATTTTAATAAACTTTTGAGAAAATCGGTGTTTAATTTAAAACTGGAAAATATTTAAAAAAATAAAAAAATAAATTTAGATTTCTGAAGATTTGAAAATAAAATTTTGAGAATTTCTGAGGATCTTTAAAGGTTTTGAGAAAATGAAAATAAATTCTCAATTTTGCTGGGAAAATTTAAAATGATTTCTTATTTTGGAAAATTAATTTTAAGATAAAATTTAAAAAGATTTGCAATTCAATTTGAAAGATTTTTTTAGTCAAAAAAATGGGACTATTTTGCTGAAAATTATTATTTTTTTGGTTGAGAAGTAATTATTCAATTTTTGGTTAAAAATAGGTATTTCAAATTGAAAATTGATCTTTTTTGGTTGAAAATTCGTCTTTTTTCAAATTAAAATAGCTTTTAGTTAAAACATCAACTATGACGTGGTTGAAAATTCATTTTTTTCAAATTAAAATATTTTTTGTTAAAATATTATTAATTACATGTTTAGTTGAAAATTCAAAACTCTTAACTGAAATTTTTTGTTGAAAATTCATATTTTCGGGTTGAAAATTCAAGTGCTATGTTAAAAGATTGTTGTTGTTTTTTTGTTTGAATATTTAATAAGCGTGTAACAAATTAAAATATTTGACTGACAATTAACTTTTTCGTTGAAAATTTATAGTTTTGGTTGAAATTCCACTTTTTTGGTAGATAATTAAATTATTTAATTCAAAATAAACTTTCTTGTCAAAGATTCAACTTTTTTGGTGAAAAATTAAACTATCCACTTCATAAAAATTAACTATTTTGCTGGAAATTCGTTTTTTTGTTGTTGAAAATTCATCTTTTTTTCAAATTAAAATATTTTTTTTAAAATTTTAACTGTTACAGGTTAAGCTAAAATTTTCTTTTTTTGTCGTAAATAAACTTTTTTGTTAAAAATTTATATTTTTTGTTGAAAATTAAACTTTTTTGGTAGAAAATTGAACTATTTGGTCGTAAATGAACTTTTTTGTGTAAAATTTACATTTTTGGTAGAAAATTAACCTTTTTTTGTCAAGAATCTATATTTTTTGTTGAAAATTAAACTTTTTTAGTAGAAAATTCATCTA
>CAKNXH010001780.1:25818-46155 GCA_932178445.1 Andricus quercusramuli
AAAGAGGAATTTTCAACAAAAATCATGAATTTTCAACTAAAAACGATTGATTTTGAACCAAAAGTGGACAAGTTAAATTTTCCGTTAAAAAAATTCATTTCCAACTGAAAAAACGAATTTTTAACAAACTATTAGAATCTTCAATAAAAAGCAAAACAATAAATTTTCTGCCAAAAACGAGAAATTCAATTTTCGGTTACGAAACATAATATTTAACCAAAAAAACATACAAATTCTCAACTAAATAGTGGAAACTTCCACCAATAAAATGTTTTTAAAACAAATTAGTTCAATTACCAACCAAGTAGTTGGATCTTTGGCCAAATCAGGTGACTTTTTAAGTAAATTTTTATATTATCAAAAAAAAAAATTTAATTTTCAATCAAATCGTTGAATTTTTCACCAAATAAGTAAATTCTGAACCAAAAAAATAATATTAGACTTTTCAATTAAAAAGAATCAACTTTAAACCGAAAATTGTTGGATTTTCTTATTGGGTTCTATTTAGTTAGCATTTAAGCAAAAAAGCAAGAAAAATGGGGAAAAGAGAAAGTTTCTTGAAAACGATGTAAAAACAAAAAAAATAAAAAGGAGAAAAAAGCTTGAATAGGGGAAAAAGTGTGAAATCTGATATTAACAACCCTCGCGATAAATTCACCCCTATCTCGTCAAATTCCTATTAGTGTGGTTTCATATTCCGATTTCACTTTAGGATAAATCGATACCGTTAATGGGTCAGTATCTCCTTTTATTGAGACGAAATGCCTCCTAAACAAACATCAAATATAACAGCAGTTGCTACAAATTTTAAAGCTTTCTACCAAGTTTCAAAGTCTTGTTTAAGTTTCAGTTAATATAGTCCCCTTGGCGAAACTATCTCACAAGAGATTTCGCTACAACGCCTAATTCAAGGCATGACTAAAATCTTCCAAACAAAGTTTAATTACCTGTTAACCTTACTAATATTGCTTCTGAATAATCAATCCTGGTGAAAAAATAAAAAAAAAGTACAGAAAGCAAAAACTATTTTCACAGGAATCTATAAACAAATAGAATAAATTACAAAAAAAATTAGAGAAAAGTACAACTTTTTTCTATTAAGACAAATTTTGTACTTTTCTTCTATTTTTATGCATATTTTTGTATTTTATTGCAGTTTAAATTTTCTGCGAGAATTTAAGAAAAATTAAAACTACATGAATCTATAGGAATTTACATGCTTTGTCGCCAAAAAGTTTTTATTTTTCTACCTAGGATGATAAATATTTAGAATATTGCAATGAGATAATTTTTAAGTAAGATGCGATAATTCTAAATTGGGATGCGATAATTTTAAATTCAGATGCGATAATTTTGAATTAAGATGCGATAATTTTAAATTAAGATGCGTTCATGTATACATGATCGCCATGACAAAAAGCTTCTATGTTTAATAAATAATCATTATTGAAAAACAAAACATTTTAGATTTGAACTTTTTTTCAAATATACAATCGACTGCGAAAAACAATTGAACAATTGAGAAAAAATTTATCATGTCATTGAAATTAAAAGGTTCGAATTCTTTAAGATAAAAATGTCTTTATTTGTAATTATAAAAACTGAACCGTAAATTCAAACACTTAGAGTAAATACACCTTAATTTTAGACTTTTACAATTAAAGTTTAAAAAAATGTTATTTTCAACACTCAATAACTTATGAGTATAAAATGGAAGCTTTCGACACTTTCCAACTGAAAATTTTTGAATTGAAAGCCTTTAAACTGCAAAATTTTTACTTTTATATTTTCAATTTATAAATTTTCGAAATTATATCATTTTAGGTAATTTAAAGCTAGAAACAATTATTCATACATTAAAATTTGTTTGGAAGTCTTTTCAAATATTCTCTCAAAAATTTGTGTAAAAAAATAGTTTGCAAAATATCCAGGAATCCAATAATAATATTATTATCTTGGAACATAACTTTTCCCTACAATTTATGAAATATACTGCATTATTTATATATATTTTTTTTTTATTAATTTTTCAAACGAAAAAAATTATTGTTAGTTTTTCTACGAATTTTCAACCCAAAAAAAAAACAAATTTTCAGCAAAATAGTTAATTTCTCAAATAAATAGTTTAATTTTTTACCGGAAAAATTGAGTTTTCAACAGAAAAGTTTATTGTGAATCAAATATTTTAATTCTCTACCAAAAAAGTTGAATTCTGAACCAAAAATATAAATTCTTAACAAAAAAGTTGCATTCTCAACCAAAAATATAAATTCTCAAAAAAAAATCAATTACGATCAAATAGTTTAATTTTATACCAAAAAGGTTTAATTTTGCACTAAAAATATAAATTTCTAACCAAAAAGTTCATTTACGGCTGAATAGTTGAATTTTCAACTAAACATGTAACACTTGAAATTTCAACAAAAAATATTTTAATTTAAAAAAAGATGAATAAAAAAAAACAAATTTTCAACATAATAGTTAATTCCTCAAGTAAATAGTTTCATTTTTCATCAAAAAAGTTAAATTTTTAACAAAAAAGTTTATTGTGGATCAAATAATTTAATTCTCTACCGAAAAAGTTGAATCTTCAACCAAAAATGTAAATTCTTTTACGAAAAAGTTCATTCACGACCAAATAGTTTAATTTTCTATTAAAAGGGTTGAATTTTTAACAAAAAATAAAAATTTTCAACGAAAAGTTAATTTATGACCAAATAGTTCAATTTTCAACTGAACCTGCAACAGTTAAAATTTCAACAAAAAATATTTTAATTTAAAAAAAAGATGAATTTTTAACAAAAAAACCAAAAACAAATTTCCAACAAAATAGTTAATTTCTCAAGTAAATAGTTTAATTTTTCACTAAAAAGTTGAATTTTTAACAAAAAAAATAATTGTATACCAAAAATATAAATTTCTAACAAAAAAGTTCATTTATGACCAAATAGTTCGATTTTCAACTGAACATGTAACAGTTAAAATTTCAACAAAAAATAATTTAATTTAAAATAAAGATGAATTTGAACAAAAAAACCAAAAACAAATTTCCAAAAAAATAGTTAATTTCTCAAGTAAATAGTTTAATTTTTCACTAAAAAAGTTGAATTTTTAACAAAAAAGATCACTGTAAATCAAATAATTTAATTCTCTACCAAAAAAGTTTAATTTTCAACCAAAAATGTAAATTGTTTACAAAAAAGTTAATTCAAGACCAAATAATTTAATTTTCTATCAAAAAGGTTTAACTTTTAACAAAAAATACAAATTTTAACATTAAGGTTCAGACCAAATAGTTGAATTTTCAACTAAACATGTAACAGTTAAAATTTCAACATAAAATATTTTAATTTGAAAAAAGATGAATTTTCAACAAACAAAAAAAAATGAATTTCCAACAAAATAGTTAATTTTTCAAGTAAATAGTCTAATTTTCAACCAAAGAGATGCATTTTCATAGTGTTTTTTTTCTTCTTTTAAGAACTTCAAAATTTTATTTCGAAACCTTCAGAAATCTAAATTTTGTTTTTTATTTTTCAAACTATTTTCCAGTCTTAAATTAAGTTCGGATTTTCTCAAAACTTATAAATATCTCTTAAACTAACTGAATTTTTTTCTATATTAATACTTTTTGAATTGTTATTCATGCATCAAAATTCAAAAAATTCACTTACTTTTTATAATTTGATTTATAATTGCTCATTTCAAATAAAAAAGTGAGATATTATTGGATATTCAAAAAAATGTCATCCCTAATTAACATTTTTTTTATTAAATGGGTAAAAAGTAATATTTTATATTGAAACCATATTTGAAAAGGATCTAAAATTGAATATTATGAATATTTAAAAAAGACGAACAGTTGAATTTAAAAAAATAATTACACCATAAACACAATAGAAGAATTTTCAAAAAAAAGTTCAAGTTTCAATCGAGTTATTGAATTTTCAATAAAAAAAATTAAATCTTAAGAAAAAATCTGATAATTAATATTTCAACCAAAACAAGATTTTAATTTTGAGTAAATTCGCAATGAAAAATAAAATAATTAATATTTTAGCTAAACAATACGAATTTGGAATAAAATATTTGAATTTTTAACCAGGAAAGGTTTTTCAGTTGAAAGAAAAAAAAATTCAATCAAATTGTTGAATTTTCAAGAGAAGAAGGCCAATTCTCCGGCAAACATTTAAATTTTTAACCCATCAATATAAATTTTCAACCAAAAAATACATTTTACCAGAAAGTTAATTTCCAACCAAATTGTTGAATTTTGAGATAATAATCGAATTTTTAACCCAAAAATATGAATTTTCAATAAATCAGTAAAATTTTTAAGCCACATAGTCGAAATTCAAACTTAAAACGATCCGTTTTACACCAGTAATGAAATAATTAATTGTACAGGTGGGAAAATTAATTACAAAAAAGAAAAAAAGAATTTTCAATCAAATAGTCCAATTTTCAAACAAAGAGATGGATTTTTAACTAATTAAATGAATTTTTAACATCGTGAACAAAATTATTGAATTTTCAACTAAAAACTATTGATTTTCAATAAAAAATACAACAGTTAAATTTCCAATCAAGAGAATTAATTCTCAACAAAAAAGAATGAATTTTCAATAAAATAGTTTAATCTTTGACCAATCAAATTAATTTTTAATAAAATAGTTCAACTTTCAACCAGGTAGTTGAATTTTTAATCAAGAATATTAATTTTCTACCAAAAAAGATAAATCCAGAACAAAATAGATTAATATTAAACCAAATTGTTAAATTTTAAACAGAAAACTATTTATTTTCAATAGATAATGGAATAGTTAAAGGTGCTGTTACAAAAGTTAATTTTTACCCGAAAAAAAAGAATTTTTAACGGTACAGTTAAAATTTTGACCAAAGATATGAATCCTAAACTGATTAAATTCATTTTGAACAAAGTAGTTCAATTAGTATTTTTTGAATATTGATTTTTATTTTTGAATTGTGAACAAATTGCCCCCAAGCTTTACTGGGATCCGAACCCAGGTCTTTCAGATTCCCGGTCTGATTCCCTGACTAATTTCTCATTTTCCTCGACCATTACTATTTGAAGACCAAAATTCTAACGCTGACACATTTTTATAATATGATCTTTTATAAATGGAATAAACCTTTTTTAAATTTCAATTTATAAATTTTAAATTTCAATTTATAAATATTTAATTCATCATTCTCAGGACTTCCACAGCCTAATTTACTTGAAAAATGTGAGAAAGTGACCACCAGTGGCTAATTTTCTATCTAAAAAGTTACTAAAAGTGACTAATGTGCATTAATAATATAACTAATGTTCTCTTGAATTTGAGAAAATTCATAATAATTCGATGAAAATTATAAGAATTCCAGGCTATCAAAAAAATATTCAGGATAATGTCATAAGACTGAAAAATAACTAATGTTAATTTCAAGAAAATTTAATCGAATAGAAAAAAATCAAAAAAATTCCACTGATTTTAGTAAAATTTGGGTGAATTTAGAAAACCTGATGAGAAATGAGGCTGAAGCAGTTCAGAATATTTGAAAATTTAAATGTGATAATATCCTTTCAAAATAGGAAGCCAATATTTATAATACGCTACTGAATGACCTCTCACAAATTCCTAAACGAAAGGGTGATACATATAGATCTCAAGAATGTAAGCATTACGCGAAACAAGTGCGAATTGACGAAAACTGGATAATTGCGTGCGCATCCGTCAATGAACAAGAGGGGATGAACGAGTCTGATACATGAGGAGAGCCAATAAATACGAAAAATGATCGATGGAGAACACTCGTCGTTTGGTACCGATAGCGACAGGTGCTTTCGCCAGGACGGGCTTCTCATGCTTTAAAACCAGCTCCGAACTAGTGACAGGTCGGAACTTCCGTGCGAAACTTACTCTGAATTTGACGTTTTAGGTAATGTCCAGGAGGACCTCAGTGCTTGATACTTTTATAATTTTATAATTTAAAAATTTTATATTAATTGAAATTAATTAATGGCATTTACAATGTGGGCCGTGAGGAGTTTGATCTTTTTTTAACCCGTTAACTATGGGGACTTAACGATCAACCCCTTTGAACGCCAACACAAAATAAATGTTATTATATTGTTTCTTTGGGAACTAGATAATTAACACCAATTGTTTCTGGAAAGCTTTGAGGAATTGACTTTTCTTTAACCCGTATAAATATGGGGACTAAAAAGTCTTTTCTCTGTGTCTAAAAGAAAAATGCTGGTTGGTGATAATTTATTGCAGCTACCAACTAGTCAAAAAGAATAAGTAAGTGAAGTCTAGATTTGCGAGAAGTGGAAGGAAATTGAATTTTCAACTCGTTTAAATATGGGGACTCATTCAATGAGTTTTCTGGCATCACAAATCTAGACATTTCACCTTGATTAACTCGCGAATTAAAACAAAGAAAACACTAGACAATCCTGGACATTTGCAACGCTTAATAAAACTAAACTCAAAATAGTCCGCGAAAAAGAATATTGAGAAAATCATAGAGAAATCTTCAGGAATCCCTTTCGCTTTTGTGATCCCACACTCTTTTTTTTAAATAAAGTTAATTTACTTAGGGTATAAAATCTTAATCGTGGTCGCTAATAAAATCTTTCATTTCAGGTTTAATACTCCATCAGGATTGGTGCCGATGTATATATTCGGGACCAATTTCCTGAACGGAGAAAATTAAATCCGTCGAAAAATCAGCGGTTATAGAGATGTTTCTATAACTAAGATTTAGCGATACAGTTAAATTTAAAATCAATCCAGCTAAAGTAAATTAAAAAAGGAATATTTGTTAAAGATCTATGATCTAGAAGTATAATGAGACAACAACTAATAAAAAATAATGTTACAAGGCGAACTCGATAAAAATCATAGAAATTGAAGGTGAAATAAAAACATTCAAGTGAATAAAAAAACAAATAAAATATATAGAAAATAATTGAATTCAGTAATTTCGAAATAAGTTTAGAAGAATGCAAAGAAATTCAGAAGAATTTGCTAAATTGCCTGAAGAAAATGTGACTTCAAAAGAGAAGCATTAAACAAATACTTTTAAAAATAAAAAAAATCGATGGCCCTGAGTGAAATTGAGGAATTACAATATTGAAATGCAATAGTTAAATTTGTCTTTAAAAAAATCAACCATAAAAGGTTTGAATTCATAACAGGAAAAATTGTATTCAACCAAAAAAGGCGAATTTTCTACAAAATGTTTGGATTTTTAACACGAAAATATGAATTTCTAACCCAAAAAATGAATTTTCCACAAAGCATTACATTTTAAACCCGAAAATATGTTAGTTCAATTGTCAAACAAATGATTAAATTTTCTATAAAAATGGTTCAATTTTCAACATGAAAACAAAACAGTTGAATTTCAAACCAAAGAGAATGACCTTTTATCGAAATTATTACATTTTCCACAAAATAATCAAATTTTTTAATTTTTTTATCAGTAATCATAACTTTTCTACAAAACAATTCAATTTTCGAGAAGAAAGTTTATTTGAAACTAATAAACCATAGGGCATTTTTACCAAAAGAGACGAAATTTATTATTTAGAAACACGAATGTTGAACTAACCCATTGCAATTTTTATAAAAGAAATGATTTTTGATCAAATAGTTAAATTTTCAACAAAATAATCAAATTTTCAACTAAATAGTTGTATTTGTAACAAAACAGCTGAATTTCCAACAAAATTTTTAAGTTTTCAAGACAATTAGATGAGTTTTCTATAAAATAGGTGAATTTCTATTACAAAAATATAAAGTTTAGAATTATCCAACACATGTTAAATTTTGAAGCAAAATAGTTGAATTTTCGACAAAGTAGTTGAATCTTCAACCAGAAGATTACAATTTCAACCAAAACGACGAATTTTCTACAAAGCAGTTGAATTTTCAAACAAATGCTAAAATTTAAAAACAAAATGCGACAAATTTTTAACCGAAAAATATGAATTTTTAATTTAAAAGATTATTTTTAACCAAATAGTCGAATTTTATACAAAAATATTTAAATATCCGAAAAAATAGTTCAACTCTCAACCATAAAGTTTAATTGTCAAACAAATGTGTGGATTTTCTAAAAAATAGTAGAATTTTCAACGCAAAAGACGAATTTCAAGAAAAAAGTTTAATTTTTAACCAAAAAGGATGACTTTATAACAAAAATGTTGAATTTTCGACAACTAAATTTAATTATCAACAAAATAATATTAATTTCCAACCAAAAAAGATGAATCTGTAATCAAAAATATAACTGTCACAATTTTCATTGAAAAGTCCATTTTCGCCCAAGAAGTTTATTTTTAATCAAGAAAGATGATATTTATATCAAAAAAAATTATTCAAGAAGACGAATTTTCAGCAAAAGAGATGAATTTTCCACAAAAGAAGATGATTTTTCAATAGAATAGTTGAATTTTCAACAAATTGATTAACTTTTACCAAAAAGAGTTCGATTTTCTTATTGGCTTCTATTAATTATTACTAGGAATCTGTATTATCATCGGAGATGGTAACGATCAATCAGGAGAGAAATCTTTTCACACACAGTAAAAATGTAAATCTACAATATCGATCAAAGTTATCTCCTCTATTACAGAAAATCTTTAACGTCTTCTCAGACTAGATGAAGTTATGAATTAAAATTTAAAAAAATTAAATTTAGTCAGAAAAAGAGCTTCTCTCGCTCCACTGGGATTCGAACGCCAGGTCAACTGATTGCCGGTCAAGTGCTCTAAGCACTAAGCTACTAGAGAGATCGGAAGGAGAATTAGATATATTTTTTCTGGAAAAATTAAAATTTAAAAATTCTATTAATTAGTTCAAATTTCAGCGCAAAAAGGGAAAAAGCGGAAGTTTTTTTGAAAAAAGAGGAAAAAAAGGAATTTAAAAAAGAGGGGGTACAGTTCCAAGAAGAATTAAAAAAAGAGTGTCTTTCAAAGATCTCATCGTTTATGACTTTGAATCCGATTTATTCTATGTTCCTTGAATCAATCGGATCATTCCTCGGTTAAGGAAGTCACAACTTTTGAAAAAATCGAAACAGGATATTAACTCGAATACAGAATTTATGGAGAATTCAAATTCCGGAAAGTGGTATGATTCAGGGAATATTATATCCGTGCAACTGAGAGCTGACCCGCCGGATGCAATAACCAGCCCGACACTCGAAAACACGTGAAAGTATTGTCCGATCGTCTCAAGGAAACAAAATGTTCAAAATCAAAAAATCAATTTTTTGAAAAGGTACAATTCTAGATAATAAGGAAGTGAAACTTCTTCCTCTCAGATGCTTGGGAAATCATAAAAAAGTTAACAATCGCTTATTGTTTAATAATATTTACTTGATGGTGATATTTACTTGACTTGGTGATTTCCACTTTCAAACAACTTCCAGTGAGTTATTCTTTCATCAAGGTTAAATGAAGTTTTTTGATAAATATTCGTTAAAAATTTACTGAGATATTCAGATTGGGAAAAAGTACACGTCTGCGCGCGCAGACTGAACTCCGAGAACACTGCCTGACAGAGCAGTCCTCGCGACACATTAGCTAACAGCGCGGGCAGACGAGTACTTTTTCCAATCTGAATATGTCAGTAAATTTTCAACGATTCGATAATAGATTTTCCAAACTTTCAAACAACCTCCAGAGACTGATTTGTTCAGCAAAGTTGATTTAAGTTTTTTGGAAAATCTCATATCGAATCGTTGAAAACTTAATGAGATAGGCAGACTTGGAAAACGTACTCGACGTCTGCCCGCGCAAACTGAACCTCGAGAACGCTGCCTGACAGAGCAGTTGTCGCGACGCATTAGCTAACAGCGCGGGCAGACGAGTATTTTTTCCAACTCTGAATATCTCAGTAAATTTTGAACGATTTGATATATTTTCCAAAATACTTAATTCAACATAACTGAACAAATCACTCGCTGGAAGTTGTTCGAAAGTCGAAGTTACCTAGATACTTTTTACCGGCGAAATCAAGAAAACACCAGAATAACCAAAATGTTTGGAATTATCTTTAAGTCTTTGAAATCCTACGGAATCCCTCAATTGTTTTTTGAAAATTTTCGCAGTTCATCGAATTATAATAAGATGTTTAGAATTTTGTTATATCTATTGAAATCCGTCAAAAATCACTTAAAATAATCAAAAAAATATTAAATCCCTTAATTAACTCTTGTGCAATTCCTTGGACTGCCGTAAAATCTTAAAAATCTTTTCAATTTCTCCGATACGTTCAAAAGCTTCAACAATTTCTTGAAATTATTAAAATTGTTGGAAATTTTATGAATTAATTTGAAATTTGTTTAAATCCATTTAAATCACTGGAAATCTTTCAAATATTTTGAACTCTCCCACATTAATTGGGTAGAATAGCTTTTAGGCCTGGTGGCAGGTTACATATTGTCGATATTTTTTCTACAAATTCAGAGAATTTTCGATTTGAGAAACAATGAAGAAAAAATAACCAGAAACTTTCCGAACTTTGTGGTAAAATTACCAAAAATTACCGAACATTTCCGGAAAATTCTAAATATAAGAAATACCAGAACTTTTGAAATTCTCGGTAAACTCATAAGTTACTGGAAATTTGCAGAAATTTGGGAAATTTTTGGATTTTGTCCAAAAAAAGGGTTCAAAAATCATAAACGATGAGGTACTCAAAAGACACTCTTTTTACAATTATCCTTAAATCTGTTCTCCTTTTTTTTTTTTTAATTTATCCTCAATGTTTTCAAAAAACTTCTGCTTTTCTGCCTTTTCGCTTAAATTCAAACTAAATAATAGAAGGCAATGAGGAAATTAAAATAGTTTTTGGTTAAAAGTTAATAATTTTGTTGGAAATTGAATTATTTTATTGAAAAACCATCTTCTTTAGTCGAAAATTCATCTGTTTTGTTGAGCATTGTTTTTTTTTGGTAGAAAGTGATTCTTTTTGGGATAATTGTCAAAAATAAACTTTTGTTGAAAATTGAAATTTTTTGTAGAAAATTCGCTTTTCTGAATTGCAAATTCATCTTTTTAGTAGAAGAGTCACTTTTCTTGGTTGAAAGTTTATTACTTTGTTAAAAATTCAACCATTTTATTGAAAAAATCATATTCTTTGATCGAAAATTCATCTCTTTTGTTGAAAATTCGTCTTTTTGAATGAAAAATCTTTTTTTTGAATGAAAAATCTTTTTTGTAACGCACGCACGAAATGTTCGCTTTTCGAGGCATGTATTGCGTGCGGGAAGTGACCAATTCCAAAGCCGTGGTAAAAAGCAGTTATAAAAAGACTTTTTCTAGCTGCTGCGCTTGCGCTCTTTGAGCTAGATAACTTTTTCTAGCTGTTGCGCTTGCGCACTTCCAGCCAGATTACTTTTTCTTGCTGTTGCGCTTGCGCATTTCGATTCAGATTTACTTTCCAAGACTGCCGAAATAATAACCTCACTTCATTATGATTTGACGATTGAGAGACTGATTGTGAGTAGTGAATAGTGATTGGACAAACTCGAAGTGATAAGTTACCATAAATGACTGATAAATTACCATAAATTACCGATAAATTACCGAAAATTTCAGAAATTTCTGGATACCTGAAATTTCCGAAAATTTATCAATTTTCCATAAATTTCCGGAAATTTGAGAAATTTAGCAATTTTCCATAAATTTCCGGAAATTTAGCAAATTTTCAAATTGTTTCCAAAAAGCTTTGGCTACCTGAAATTTCCGGTAATTTAGCAATTTTTCATAAATAACCGGAAATTTAGCAATTTTCCATAAATTTCTGGAAATTTTTGGAATCCTTCCAAAAAGCTTTGGAGACCAGAAATTTCCGATAATTTAGCAACTTTTCATAAATTTCCGAAAATTTTGGAAATTTAGCATTTTCCGGAAATTTTCGGATTTTTTCCAAAAAGCTTTCGATACCTTGAATTTCTGGGAATTTTCGGTAATATACATATACACTGGAAATTTCCGGAAATTTTTGGTAATTTTACCATAAATTTCCAAAAATTTCCAAAAAAATTATTCTTATTGTTTCTCAAATCGAAAATTTCCTGCATTTGTTACAAAAAATATCGTGTGCAACAGGTGCTGAAAGTAGACAGTTGCAACTCTTGTGAAGTTTACAGTACTTGCCATCGGCTCATCTTCGGGTCGTTTCCGGCTTGTCTTCGGCTCGTTTACAGCTCGCCTTCGGCTCGCTTCCAACTCGCCTACGACTCGCCTACAACTCCCCTTCGACTCGCCTCTGGCTCGTACAGCAAACTTCACACTCGTCTGGAACTGCCTACTTTCCGCACTTGTAGCACAATATACTATTTTTTTGTATGAATATCATTATCCTTTTTGAAAATAAATTTTTGGTGTAAAACAAACTATTTTGTTGAAAATTGAACTGTTTTGTTGGAAATTGAAATGTTTTGTTAAAAATTTATTTCTCTGGATTAAAAATTCATCTTTTTTGTAGAAAAGTTACCTTTCTTGGTTGAAAATAATCTTTTTGGTTGAATATTTATCTTTTCTTGTTTTCAAGTCTGTAATTTTATTTTTGGTTATAAATTTATCTTTTTGTTAAAAATTTATTGAAATTTTATTGAAAATTTAATTATTTTGCCAAAAATTCAACAATTTTGTTAGAAAGTCATCCATTTTGCTTAAAAATTCAACTCTTTTCTTGAGATTCGTCTTTTGGGTTACAAAGTCTACTATTTTTGTAGAAAGTTTTCATATTTGTTAGACAATTGAGATTTAAAGCTGACACTTGAACTATTTTATCGAAAACTTAAATAATTTTATATAAAATACAACTATTTGGTTAAAAATTCATTTTTTTTTGTGAAAAATTCAACTATTTCGTCGAAAATTACCTTTTTTGTTAAAAAATCATATTTCTAAGTTGAAAATGTATCTTTTCTGCTTGAAAATTTAACTATTTGGTTCAAAATTCAACTATTCTGCTAAAAATTTTAACTTAAAAAATTCCACTATTTCATTAACAAATCCTTTTTCTTTTTGCTAAAATTCAACTGTCTTGCAGGAAGAGTTTAAATCAGTGTAAAGTACTATTTTAAGTATTTGGAACAATTTTCTTTCAAAAAACCGCAAAAAAATATAATTAGCGCTAAAAATTCGCAAAACCCAATTTTGCACTTATGGGGTTTTTTGCGACCTTATAAAACAAAGTTATGGGGTTGATATTTAAAAAGTAGTTTTAAATTCATATTCTATGGCTAATTTTCAAGAGAATTCATTAGCTTTAATTCAATTCAAATAATATTTACGATTCTAAATGAAATTCACAAGAACTTATTGAATTTTCAACCCAAAAATATGAATTTTCAACAAAAAAGTTAATTATAAACCAAATTGTTGAATTTTCAAGAAAAATATTTGATTTTTCAACCTGAAGGCGAACTTTCAACAGAACAGTTCAATTTTTAAACAAATAATAACATTTTCTACACAATGATTAAATTATCAACCAAAAACTAATAATTTTTAGTCAGAAAATATAAATTTTTAACCAAATACTGAACATTTTTGGCTAAAATATGAATTTTTAACTATATACTAATAATTTGTAGCTAAAAAATATAAATTTTTAACCAAAAATACAATTGTAGACTTCTAAACAACGAAAGATAAATTTCTAAAAAAAATATTAATTTCCAACCAAGAAAGAGGGCATTTTAATTAAAAAAGAAGACATTTATTATCCAGATAGACGAATGTTCAACAAAAAAAATTGTTATTCTTTGACCAAAAAAGATGATTTTTTGATGAAATAGTTGCATTCTTAACGAAACAGTTGAATTTTCAAACCAAAAATATGATTTTCAACAAAGAAATGAATTATTAACCAAATATTTAAATTTTTAAGCGTAAAAAAAGTCCTTTTTTATGGGAAATTCTAGAGGCTTGCCATACCTGTAAAAATAATTTTTCTGTATTTGAATAAATTTAGGGACGATATGCATAAAATTCGAAGAAAAAATGTGGGCCACCCCAATGTTTATACTTGTTATTTTTTTTATTATCATTACTTCATTTATTTATCTATCATTTATTTATTTTATTTATTATTATCATTTATTTTAGTTATTATTTTTAAATTTTTTGAAATAAAATAAAATCTGTAGAATTAAACGTTTGAGGGTTTCAATATGAAATCTTTTAAAGGCAGAAAATAATCATTCCTCTTCTTCTGGAATATTTTAAAATCACTGAACGTTACGAAGTTAGCATATATAATCTTGAGAACCTCAAGAGTTTCGATTCATAACCAGGGAAATCGGAAAAACTGCTAGAGGAAATTTGCATATCATTTCGCAATTTAGAGTTCTTTCTATTTAAATAAATTTCCTCGTTTCGTAATTTTTTTCTCGGAATTAAGTAAAGTAGGTTGCAATACTACCTACGAAGGAATTTATCATAATGTACTATAATTAATTTTATATCTAATAAAAAAAAACTTAATCAGATTGAGATACAGAAACTCTAATTTTCTAACTAATCTCGAATTTATTCGACAATTTTACTTGAATCCGTTATAGGAAAATAATTTCAATAATAGTGATTTTTCTTATTTGTTTTATTATTAAACTATTGATATGAAAAAATAAAAGTTTAACATGAAAAATTTTATTTTCAATATTAATTTTAAATGACAAAAGCTGTAATTAAGGCCATCGGCGAAGAAAATCAAAACTTGGGAAAACCTTCTACTATAGGGGTCTTCTCACCCCTAAATTTCCCCATCCCTTTATCGTTCATCCGAAATGATTGATGGCTTAAAATTTGGAATTTAAATAGGGAGCAGATTTTTTCCACGGTTCTTAGTATTTTTCTACGCCCCACTTTGGTCACTTTATGGGGCTGACATTTTTTTCTAGGTGAGGTCATTATTAATAAATTTTTATTATAAATTTTGGAAAACTTGAATTGTGGTTGAATCTTATTGGTCAAGGAAAAATCAGTGATTTTTTAAAATTAAGTTTTGCGTCCATCTTTTTTCACCTAAGCCTGAACTTTCAAATTTTCCGAAAATTGCCTGCTACTCCTAGGACATTGAATTTTTTTTCAAAGTATAAACTATTTGAAATTCAAAGAAACTCTCTTCAAATTGAATGAAAAAAAAATTTCTTCAAAATCAAAGTCACTATTTAGTGATGAACAAAAGTCCACTCCCGAAATTATAAAATTGCTGAAATATAAAAATCTCAAGTGGGAAAATTCCCGAACAGTTTATTATATTACCGAATTGAAAGATTCCGGAATAATAAAATTGCCGAATTATAAAATAACCGACGCTGTTAAATTCCTGATACCAGAAAAATTCCAAATTTAAACAGTTAAAAAAACGGGTTTTAATTGAGTATTATTTACTAATTGGAAATAAAATAATAAAGGATTTTTATAAGAAAATTATTGTTTAAATTCAAAATAATAATAATTGAAAAAATATATTTCTAGATGGGAAATTTTGTTTGAAAATATGCATAGTATTTTAAAAAAGTTACAAAAAATATTCTCAAAAATCGAATGATCAATTTTGGGGAGTTTTTTTTGTTTGAGACGCTTGTGTTTTTAAATTTATTTTTAATACAATTTTTATACAATTATTATTATTTGAACTTCATAAAATAATTTCGAAAGACTTAGAAAATTAGAACATATTTCTTTGATAGAAATATTTCATTATTGTATTTTCAATAAATAAATCATATTATTAACAAAAAATGTTGATTCATTAAATGCGGGAATTTTTTAGTCGGGATATTTTATATTTCTTCAATTTTCATCCGGGAATTTTCCACTCGTCTTACAGACTTGAAACTAGTGAAAATGTGTTATATTTAAGATAATACATACTTTGCAGGGCGAAAACTTCATTTTCAAAATTCTATGATTTTGCCTCTACGAATATTTTTTCCTTGACCATTAACATTCGAATACTATTAACATTTATATACAAATTCGAAATTTCCAATTCATTTATTTTAAACAAAAAAACTGACTTTTCTACGATAAAAGATGACTTTTTAAGAAAATACTTAAATTTTCTACAAAATAATTAAATTCTCTATGAAACAATTAAATTTTCAACGAAATGGTTGAATTTTCAACCTTAGAAGATAAATTCGCTACAAAAAAGTGTAGTAGTTGATATTTCAACCAAGAAGTATGAAATTTCATTTTAAAAAAATGAATTTTTTAGATGAAAAAGACGAATTTTCAACAAATAAAGATTTTTCAGTGAGGAAAGAAAAAAAATTTAACATAAATAGACGAATTTTCTATACAAAAATTGAATTTTCAACCCGAAAAATAGGAATTTTCAGCGAAAAAATTAATTTTTGACAAAATAGTTAAATTTTCAACCAAAGATATGAAGCTTCATTAAAAAAAATTTCAACAGAATAGTTAAACTTTTACCCAACTAGTTAAATTTTCAATTAGATGAATTTTTAACTGAAGACATGAATCTTCAACAAAAAAATGATTTATTAAGAAAGTGGTTCAAACAAAATAGTTTGAATAAAAAGTAAATTTTCTACAAAGATAATTGAATTTTCAACCCAAAAATATGAATTTTCAATAATAACAGTTGAATTTTCATACAGAAAGGATGAACTTTTTAAAAAAATTATTAAATTTTCAATCGAACAGTTGCATTTTCATCCCGGAAAGATTAATTTTCTACTAAAACAGATGATTTTTTAAATCAGAAAGACCAATATCTAATAATATAGTTTAATTTTCATCCAAAGAATATTTTAACTGATTTTTCAAGACAAAATGTGAATTTTTCTCAAAAGGTGAATTTTTTAAGAAATAGTTGAATTTTCAATAAAACAGTAGATTTTTGGACCAAGAGGGATGACTTCAACAAATTAATTGAATTTTTAACCAAACAGGTGCATTCTCATCAAAGAACGATTAATTTTCTACTCAGACAGGTGCATTCTTTAATAAAAAAGATACATTTTCCAACAAAAAATAGTCGACTTTTCATCCAAAAAAGATTTCAGGCAATTTTTCAACAAAACAGTTGAAATTTCGATCAAGAAGGAATATTTTTTAATTTATTCTGCTTGACAGTTATTTGAAGTTATATAAATTCCCTGACTTTTACAAGATTTTTTTTCGAAATTCCTGACTTTTCCCTGACTTAAAAAAAAATTGTTGTTGGCTAGGTTCCTTTTTTCACTCGTAAGAGTAAAAGTAAAGTTCCCTTATATTATCGCAGAAAAGATTTGATTAAAAAAAGTGAGCCAATTCTAAGATAAGCGATGAAGAATTTTCATGTTAAAATTTCATGGGTTTTCAAAATTGGACTTGGCTAGCGATTAAAAATCGAAATTTTCATTTTTGCAGAAATAAAAACTCAACCTGGAGATATAGAAATATTGAATAAGAATAAAAAAGTTTCGATCCTAAAAAATCGTTTTGTTGTGAGAAAATAAAAATTAAATAACGTCTTATCACAGGAGTATAAACAGACATTTTTGTTTGTTAAAGATCCGAAGAAAAAAGATGATCACTTATTCTTGTGTAAAAGAATAGTTTTTAAAAAATCCTTTTACCACACTGTGTATTTTATTTTTTCTAAATTTTGTATACAACAAATCCAATTTTGATGAAAATCTGAGTTATCTAATTCTCTACTGCCACCCTTCATTTATAGGCCACCATCAAAAATTTCAATACCCTAGGGAGCATCAACATATTACGTGACACTCTAAAGGAGGGTCGAAAAGTTTTTGTAAAATGTGTCACTTCTCGGATCAAAGAATAAAATTTTAATTCGTCAATTTTCAACCCAAAAAGTCGATTAGCCAATAGAAAAAGTTCATTTTGAGCCAAAAAAGATAAATTTTGAAGGCCGAATTTTCAACAAAATGATTAAACTTTTAATTAAAAAGTTGATTTTGTATGAAGTAGTTGAATTTTTAACCGTCAAAGATGAATTTTCAACAAAGAAGTTTAATTTTTTAACACAAGATGAATTTGCAAAAAAAAAGACATGCATTCTCAACTACCTAGTTGAATTTCAAACTAAAAGAGACAAATTTTCAACAAAAAATTTAATCTTTAGATTTTTAATTTAAAAAAAAAATGAAAGCAAATTTAAAATCGGTTGGATTCAACTGAAAATACGAATTCATAATAAAATAATTGAATCCTAAACCAAAATGATGAATTTTCAATTAGAATGATGAATTTTCAACAACAAAAATTAATTTTCCACTCAATTAGACAAATCTTAAACAAAAGACATAAATTTACTGTCAAACAATTAAATATGCAACTTATAAAGGCAACATTTTCAACAACAAAAAATTATTTTTGAACCAAAAGTTACAAAATAGTTACATTTTTGCATAACTATTTTGAATTTGTAACCAAGCGGTTGAATTTTTGACTAAAGTATTTGAACTTTCAACCAAAAATATGTATTTTCAAAACGAAAAAGTTAATTTTCAACCGAATAGTTTTATTCTCTACAAAAATTGTCAATTTCCAAGTCAAAAAGACAAATTTTCTACAAAATAGTTAAATTTTCAGTCCAAAAATATGAATTTTCGAAAGAAAGTTAACTTACGACCAAATAGCTCAATTTTCAACAAAAATAATGAATCTTCAATCCATAAAAAAATTAATTTTTTACAAGCTAGTTTAACTTTAAACCAAGTACTTGATTTTCTATTTTAAAGATGTTTTCCAACAAAAAGTGTGATAGTTGAAATTAAAAAAAAAAGTTAATTTTATATAAAAAAACGGTTAATTAAACCAAAAGAGACAAATTTTCAACAAAGCAGTTGAATCATTAACCAAAACTGATTAATTTCAATTAAAAAGTTGTATTTTCTACGAAAAAGTTAATTTTTTATCGAAGAAGATTTTTAACAATAAAGGTGAATTATCAACCAAAGAAGTCGAATTTTCACCGAAATATTCGAATCTCAAACCAAAACTGGTTAATCAACAACCAGATAGTTGCATTTTTTAAAAAAAAGGATGAATTTGTAATCAACAATGAAATAGTTACATTTTTATTTAAAAAAAATTGTTTCTGAACTAAGAAAAAAAGAATTTTCAACAAAATACTTAAATTGTAAACTACAATGATGACTTGTCAATAAAATAGTTCAACATAAAACCCAAAATATTTTTGTATTTTCCGTTGCAAATTCAACTATTCGAATGTTAAACTCTTTTGTAGAAAATTTATTTTATTTAGGATACACTATTCTAGTTTAAAATTTATCTCCTGAATTGAAAATCCATTTTTTTAAATTCTACAATGTGGTAGAAAATTTAATTATTGGGTTCAGAAATAATTTTCCTGTTGAAAATTCATATTTTTAGTTGAGAATTAAATTATTTCGGTAGAAAATTTAGCTATTTGTTTCAAAATTAAACTATTTATTTAAAATTCAACATGTTTGATAGAAAATTAGAATTTTGGTTGAAAATCATATTTTCGTTTTGGAAATGCAACTGTTTAGTATATAATTAATCTTTTTTACTTTAAAATTCAACAGTTTTGTTGTAAATTCATTTATTTTGTTGTAAATTCGTTTTTGTTGTAAAGAATTAATTATTCATCTAAAAATTTGACCATTCCATTTTTGTTTAAAAATTTATACTTTGTAAGTTGAAAATTCAACTCCTCAGTAGAAAATTTATCTATTTTGTTCAAAGCTGATCTTTTTAGGTAAGAAATTAATCTTGTTTGTTCAAAATTCATCTTTTTGGTTGACTATTGAAATATTTTGTTAAAAATTTGCCTTTTTCGGTTTAGCTCAACTTGTCAGCTAAAAGATTTTCTGAAAGATTCAATTTTTTGGCTTGAGAACTGAACTCTTTTCTTGAAAATTCGTCTTTTTGGGTAGAAAGTTGACTATTTTGTTAAAAACTAATCTTTTTTCGTTGTAATCGACTGGTTAAATTTTGTTTTTAAATTCATTTTTGTCCAGTACAAATTCAACTGTTTCACTTTCGGTTGAAAATTCTCTTATTTTTAGTTGAAATTTAAACAATTCGCTTAAAAACTCATGTATTTTGTTTAAAGCTCATCTTTTGAGATTGGGAATTAATATTTTTTGTTCAAAATTAATCTTTTTAGTAGATTATTACAATATTTTGTTGAAAATTCGTCTTCTTTGGTACATTTCAACTGGTCAACTAAAAGATTTTCTAAAAGATTCAATTTTTTAGCTTGAGAACTGAACTCTTTTTTTGAAAATTCGTCTTTTTGGGTAGAAAGTTGACTATTTTGTTAAAAA
>CAKNXH010001780.1:46165-71953 GCA_932178445.1 Andricus quercusramuli
TTTGTTAAAAATTAATCTTTTTTCGTTGAAATCCACTGGTTAAATTTTTTTAAATTAATTTTTCTCTAGTACAAATTCAACTTATTCACTTTCGGTTGAAAATTCTCTCATTTTTATTTGAAATTTAAACAATTCGCTTGAAAAGTCATGTATTTTGTTTAAAGCTCATCTTTTAAAATTGAAAATTAATCTTCATTGTTCAAAATTCTTCTTTTTGGTTGATTATTAAAATATTTTGATTGAAGATTCGATTTTTTGGCTTGAGAACTGAACACTTTTCTTGAAAATTCGTCTTTTTGGGTGAAAAGTGGACTATTTTGTAAAAATTCATCTTTTTTTGTTAAATTCGAATGGTTGGAAAATTAATTTTTTTGTTTGTGAATTAATTTGTCTCTAGTACAAATGCAACTGTTCCACTTTTGGTTGAAAATTTCCTTGTTTTCAGTTGAAAATTAAACAATTCGGTTAAAAATTCGTCTTTTGGTATGTTCAGTATTTACCTATTATGCTCGACAATTCAACTATTTTGTTTAGTTTGGTTAAAAATTCGTCTTTTTTGGTTAAAAATTGTGTGATTTCGTTGAAAACGAAAATGTCTTTGGTTCAATTTGAATTTTTTAAAAATAAAAATTCGACCGTTTGGTTGAAAATAATTAAAGTGCACCTTTGTCGGTTGGAGATTGAACTATTTTGTTACAAATTTATCTATCTTGATATTATAGAAATTTAATTGTTTTCTTGAAAATTTAGCTGATTTGTTAAAATAATCTCTTTCGGTCGAAAATTCGTAAAAAAAATCGCAAAATAAACGTGAAATTCACCCAAAATTGGTAACACAGGTTATGGAAGGCAGATAATATGAAAGCAAATTTTTAACCGGTTGGATTCAACTAAAAATATAAATTCATAACCAAATAGTTGAATCCTCAACCCAAATGATGAATTTTCAACCTTAAAAATTTAACGACTGAATTAATTAATTTAGAATCTTTAATGAAACTAATTAATTTTTAAAAATTTTAATAATAAAAGCTTATTTAAATTTATATATTTTTCTGTTTATTTTATTTGTAATAATATTACTTTGTTGAATCAATTTATAGAAAATTCAAATTTATATACAATTTTATATACTTTTCAGACAGACTCGTATTGGTATGTAATATGGAGTGAGTTACACGTACTGAGTTTGACACTTTGCATTGAACGAACGAACGCGAGTGTTCGGTTGGATGCTTACCCCTTTTTGCAGAATTTGCAACGTGGGAACTTCGGTGACAACTCAACTATAAAGTTATTCGATCGGGACGGCCCGCAGTCCCACCCTACAGTGTACTATACTATATAGATTGTAGGCCGTAGGGTGTGGGACACATACGGTGATTGGGTGATGCGCGCAAATCGTGCAGTAGATTAATGCGGTTTTGGTCAGCCGACTAGGTGAGAGAGTGGTTGGTGGCTTCGACCCGGACCCGCTGAACCAGCACGTTCATAGTGCTTTAAAACGAATGAAACCGATACTTCCAGAGAAATTTTAACTACTACCAAACTCGACTAACCATTTTCTCTCTTGAAATAAATCACATTTTTCCAATTTGGAATTAATCAATTGGGAAGAATCTTGACGCAGGAGATAGTGTGAGGGAAACTTGAAATATCACTTGGGGGCTGTATATATACTACGTTTCCAATTTTGGGCTACACAGAAAAAATTTTCCCTCATTTTGAGTCAGATATTGACCTAAGAATCAAGATACAGCATTTTTTTTATCAGAAAAGGACTTTAATTAAGTTGATAAACAAAAGAAAATTACCAAACAAATAGTTCATTTTTCAAGAAAAAGAGTCGAATTTTCAAGAAAATATTTAAACTTTTAAACAAATACTCAAATTTTCAAGCGGAAAAGACGAATTTTTTTAAAGGGAATTGAATTATCAACAGAAAAGTTCATTTTAAACCAAGAAAGATGGATTTTCAACGGAGAAAGATAACTCTCTACAATAAAAAAATAAATTCTCAATCCAAAAAGACGAATTTTTAATAAAATATATGGATTTTACATGAGATAGTTGAATTCTTAACTTATAAAGGATAAATTTCTAAAAAAAGAATAGTTTAATTTCAAGACAAAAAAATGATTTTTGACAAACAAAAAAAAACAACTTGTTTCCAACAAAACGGTTAAATTTTCCAATAGTCAAATTGTCTACCAAAATAGTTGAATTTTCCACTGAACATGTAATGGATAATATTTCAACCAAACATTTTGATTTGGAAAAAGCCAAATCTTTAACTAGAATAGATCAATTTTCAATTTAAAATATCAATTTCTAGCCAAAAATAGAATATTCTCAACAATGAGAAAAAAATAAATTTGCAGCCAAATAGTGAGATTTTCAACCAAACAGATGAATTTTCAACTAAGCATGTAATAGTTAATATTTCGACCAAACAAATTTTTAAACTTGAAGAAAGACGAATTTTCAACCAGACAATATTTTTTTTCAAATTTTAAATATCTAGGTATTATTACTATTTTTGACCAAAAATCGAATAGTTACTTCGCAACCAAAAAAACGAATTTCCATCAAAATCGTAGAATTTTCTACAAAGGAGATGAATCTTCAACCAAAAATAAAATAAATTATCAAGAAAATAGTTACAGTTTCGGAAAAGTAGTTGATTTTTTGATAAAAAAAGATTACATTCTGCATTTTCAACAAAATAATTGAATTTTCAATCAAATAGTAAAATTTTCAACCAAACAAGATTAAGTCTGAACTAGAAATATATTGGTAGACTTTTCAATGAAAAAGTTATCTTTTCACAAAGTACAGTTGCATTTTCTTATGGAATGGCGAATTTTCAACAAAATACATTAATTGTGTACCAAAAATTCCAATTTTCAAATTATAAAGGAAAAATTTTCAAGCAAAATAGTTAAATTTCAAAGAAAAAAAGATTAATTTTTAACCAAATAGTTTAACTTTCAACCAAAAAGATTAATTTTCTACCAAGTAGAATAATATTCTAACAAAAAACAAATTTTCAACGAAAGACATTAATTTTTAACACAATTCTTCAATTTCCAAAACCAAAAAGATAAATTTTTAACAAAAAAGTTTATTTTTAACCAAATTGTTGAATTTTTAAGTCAAAAGACGAATTTTTTATAAAACTGTTGAATTTGAACCCGAAAATATTAATTTGGAATTAAAAAGTTCATTTAGAACAAGACAGATAAATTTTCAACTAAAATGATCAATCTTGAAGAGGAAAAATCATTTTTTACAAAATAGTTAACCAAGTAGTTGAATTTTCTACCAAAAATATTAATTTTCAACAAAATAGTGAAACTCTCAACAAAAACGATGAATTTTTAACTAATGTGATAAATCTCCAACCGGTACAGTTAAATTTTCAGATTAAGAAAAAATTAAAATTTTCAGAAAAAATTAATCTGCAAACAAAGTGATAAATTGCCAACTAAAATGATAAACTTTGAACAGCCAACATTTAAAAAAAATAGTTTAACAAGTAGTTGAATTTTCTACTAAAAATAATAATTTTCAATAAAATAGTGAAAATCTCAACCAAAGAGATGAATTTTTTATGAAGGTGATGAATCTTCAACCGGTGAAGTTAAACTTTCAGTTTGGAAAAAATTAAAGTTTGCAAAAAAAAAAAATTTGCAATCAAAGTGACGAATTATCAACTAAAATAATAAATCTTCATAAAAAATTTATTTTTAATAAAGTGGTTTAACTTTCAACCAAGTAGTTGAATTCTGTTTGCCCAAAAATATCACTTTTCAACAAAATAGTTGCATTTCCAGCAAAATAATTTAATCTAATTTTTTGGGTCAAAATCTTCAAAAATCTTTTTTTTTTTTTAAATATTTGGAATCTTCAGAATTTTGACATTATTTTCAAGTCTTTTTTGAAATCTTAGGAAATTATTTTTCATGTTTTAAAATCTTTTTCAATTTTCTCTAAGGGTTGTTTTTTTAAATAAAAATTCTTAAAACGCTTGCAAATTTTGTTTCGAAAATGTTCAAAAATTCACATTTATTTTTGAATGTTTGAAAATTTGTTTTAAACTATCTAAATATCTTTCAGAGTAATTCGTTTTTTCCTAAAATTAAAAAATCTGCATAATTAAAAAAACGGCCTCAAAATCTTCCGGATTCTTTTTGAGAATTTTTGAAATCTTTTGAATTTTTTCGTAATAACCTCTCAAAATTGATTTTTCAAAATAAAAAATTATGTCAATTTTCCCCAGAAATCTTCTTGAGAAGCTTCTAAATTTTTTCTTTAATATTAATCAAAACTAAAAATATTTTCAAGTTTCGAATGATTTTTTAAGCTTTTTTCAAAACATCTGTTAAGCTTACTCGATTTTGTCTAATATTTTGTTATCATTCAAAATTGAAAAATTTCACTTAAAAATATTCTACATACTTATTTGAGATTTTAGGAAATCTCTCAAAATGTTTACAAATATTTTCAAATTTTCCTTAAAATTTCATATTTCAAAATGAAAGATCATTAAAAATTTTTACATGAATCTCAAGAAAAGTTTTCTATCCTCTAGAAACATTTCAAAACTCTTAAAAAGTTGTTTTCCCAAATACTGTAAAATCTACATTTGGTTTGAATTTTTTTGAAATATTCTTAAGATTTGAATTATTTTTGATTCATTTCAAAAGTTCTAGATACTTTTTTAAATAATTCGGGTTTTTCTCAAATTTCTTGAAATCCTGCAAATTTAAAAAAATTGTCTGAGAATCTTTCAGATTCTTTTCTGTCATATTTCTGAATTTTCAAGTTAATGTTTGGAAACATTTTGAAAAAAATTTTTTTGTGAAATAAAACTACAAATTTATCTGCCTTGTTATCACGATTAATAAAAAAATATAAAATTTTCCAAAACTCGAATATGTATTCCATTTTCCCTGTTATAGAGTTAGAGGTTCAACTATTTTTTTAAATTACATTTTTCTTACAATACTTTTGCGAAAAATTGAAAGGAGAAACCTCCTTTAAATATTTGCTAAATGAAAAAAATTGTTTTCCGAAGGCAAGGAATTGAAATATCGAAGATTGTTTGATATTTCAAAATGGAAAAATTCTTTTCGACAGACAATTTTATTTCATGAAATGTGCATCCGACATATTTGTGTAAAAATCTGAAGAATCACAACTGTTATAAAAGCGTTCGATTTCTGGCAGCTGTGTATGGCGTATTGGCTCACCGGATATTGCAGACGTCAAAATTTTTATTTGCTTTTGATGTTTCTTCCTCTGTCAATTTTTCAAAAATATTTGTAAATAAAAAAGGTAGAAAACCCGGTTAATCAATTGAATGTATCACTTTTTTCTATATGTTTGTTTGATTTTCAGATGCACTTTTTTCGTAATCCTTTTCACTGAATTGTTTTTTAATGGAGTATCGAGTATTATTTCCTAAAACTGCTCTTTTATTCTCGTGTTCGTTTAATTGGAGAAAACCGACTTTTAACGGTACGTTTTTCGCGCGACGCGGAAACGGTAAAAGCGCAGTTTAAATCTTCAGCTTAACTAGTTAGTGACCAGAATGACAGTTTGAGCTAGGCTTTAGAACTTTTATGCTTGAAGTATAAAAACGAAACCACGTTTCATTTTTATGCTTGAAGTATAAAAACGAAACCACGTTTCATTTTTTAAAGCGTCAGAAAATTTTAAGAGCGACAGATTTATAGTAGCCCTGGTGAAAATTTTTTTCCAAATAAAAACAGAAAACTAAAACTATTTTTACAGGAATCAATAAATACAATAAATTACAACCAAAATTACACCTTTTTTATATTATCGAGATAATTTCAAATTAAGATGCGATAGTTTTGAATTAAGATGCGATAATTTCAAATTAAGATGCGATAATTTTAAATTAAGATGCGATAATTTAAAAATAAGATGCGATCATGTTTAGATGATCGCTATTACAAAAAGCTTCTATGTTTCAACATGGTAGGATGATAAAAGACAATGATGAATAATAATTATTAAAAAAAAAAAAACATCACATTTGAATTTTTTTTCTAATATACAATAACAATCGATTGGACACAATACATATCATTTAAAATTATGTAATCGAAATGTTCTCATTATTTGTCATCCTAGGTTGAAAAAGAACATTGTTGTATTTTATTGTAGTTTTGATTTTCTACAAGAATTTACAACAAATTACAACTACAAGAATCTACAGGAATTCACATGTTTTGCCACCGAAAAGTCGTTCTTTTTCGACCTAGGACGAAAAATATTTAGAATATATCAATGTGATAACTTTAAATTAAGATGCGATAATTTTAAATTAGGATGCGATAATTTTAAATTAGGATGCAATAATTTTAAATTAGGATGCGATATTTTTAAATTAAGATGCAATAATTTTTAATTATCTATTACAAAAAGCTATTTAAAAAGCTTCTATGTTTGAACATGGCTATAAAAATTGAACCGCGAATGAGGACCCTCAAAGTGAAATACATACTTTTGAATTAAAAATTTTAAAAATTAAATCTTGAAAAAATGTTAATTCAAACGCCCAACAATTTACGCATATAAAATGAAAGCTTTCAAAACTTTTCAACTCTTACAATTTTTAAACAGCAAAATTTTAATTTTTATGCGTTTAATTTATAAAATTTCAAGATCATATTATTTTAAGCAATTTCAAGCTAGAAACAATAATTCATACTTTAAAATTTGTTTTGAAGTCTTTTGAAGTATTCTGTTGAAAATTTGGTTTGAAAAAATAATTTCAAAAATCTCCAGGAATCTGATAATAATATTATTATTCTGGAATTTGAATTTTTCCTACAATTTTGTAAAAATCCTGCAAAAGACCTTAAAATCATCGAGATTCTTTTTTGACAATTTTAGAAATCTTATTAAATATTCTCTTAATAATAATTTTACATAAAAAAATTATTGTTAGTTTTTCTACGAAGATTGATACACATTTTTTATTAATTTAAAATCTTTTAAATTGCTCAAGAAGCTTATAAATTTTGTGATAGAAATCTTCCAAAATTTACATTATGTAATAAATGGTTTTGAAACTTTTCATATTTTAAATTATTTAGAATATTTTTAAAACTTTTGAATATATTTTTAATTTTCTAGATTATTTACCGAATTAATAATTGCTCAACTGTCATTTGTTAATCAGAAAAGTTTGTTTTCAATCTTTTTAAATATTCTCTTAAAATCAATTTTTCAAAATAAAAAATCATTTCAAATTTTCTCAGCAAAAGTAAGAATGTATTTTTATTTTCTTGCAACCTTTAAAGATACTTGAAAAGCTTCAAAATTTTATCTCGAAATCTTCAGAAAACTAAATTTAGTTCTTTATTTTTCAAAATATTTTCCAGTTTTAAATTAAGTTTGGATTTTCTCAAAACTTGTGAATATCACTTCAACTGACTTGATTTTTTTCTACATTTATAATTGTTCAATTGTTCTTTATGCATCAAAATCCAATAAGATTACTTACATCATTTGAAAATTTGTTAAATTTTGAAGTTTTTTTTTTTAATCCGAAACGAATTAATTTTTTAAGAAAATACTTGAATCAAAAAAATATGAATTTTCACCCAAAGGGGTGATTTTTAAAACCAATAGACGTCCTCTGTCAAAACAGTTCAATTTTCAGTCTGAATACGTGAATTTGAAAAAAAGCAATTCTCAACCAAATAGTTGAATTTTTAACAAAACGTGTTTAATTTCAATTCAAAAATATAATGGTACATTTTTCAACAAAAATTAATTAATTCAGTTCAAATTTAAGCGAAAAAACGAGAAAAAGGGGAGGCTTTTTGAAGGCAGAAGAGAAGTAGGGTAATAAAATAATAAGAAATAAGAACAAAATAATAAAAATATGAATTTTCAACTAAAAGGATGAATTAAAAAAAATTTTCAAAAAGTAGTTTAAGTTTAAACCAAGAAAATGAATCTTCTTCATTAAGAAATCATTTTTTAGGTTGAGTGTTAAACTTTTTTTTATTGAAAATTCATTTTTTGTAGGATTATTAATTTTATTTGAAGATTCATCTATTTGGTTGAAAATTGAACTGTTTTATTGCAAATACGTTTTTTCGGGGTTCAGAATTTGTTTAAGTAAAAATGTGACTATTCCATTTGTTGTTGAAAATTTATTGAAAATTCATTGAAAATTTATTTTAATAGAAAAATCACAAGTGTTTGGTTAAAAATTAATTTCTTTTGGTTGAGGATTCAACTGTTTTTTTTTTTAAATTTTTTTTGGTTGAATTCAACTACTCGATTTTTGTTTACTATTATTATTACATCACGTGCACTGTTTCGTTGAAAATGGAACTATTTTCATGAAAAATAAACTATTTGGTGTAAAAAAATTTTTGGTCAAAAAATCATGTTTCTAAGTTTAATATACTCAACTGTTTTGTAAATAGATCGTTTTTCTAATTCGAAATTTAACAATTTCATGAAAAATTAATCTATTTTTTGGTTGAAATTTCAAGTAGTTCGTTGAAATTTGAAATATTTTATTAAAAATTCATTTTTTCAAGTTTCAAGTCTTTGCTTGAAAATTAAACTTTTTTAAAAATTAAAAATAAGTTTTTTATCTGAAAATTCAAATATACCATATTTGGTTGCGAATTCATTCTTTCTACGTTAAAAATTCATATTTTTGCTAAAAAATGCATGAATTTTGTTGGAAACTGTCTTTTTGGTTATAAATATAATCTTCTTCGTTGATAATTTCTTCTTTTTGGTCGAGGATTCAACTGGTTTGGTATTTTTTATTCCATTCATTAGGTTGCAAATTCGTTTTATTTAAAAATTAATTTTTTAAACTGAAAATTATAAAAATTCCATTTTTTGTTCAAAAAATCTGTTTTAATTGAAAATTTATCTATTTGGAAATACAAAGAAACTAGAGTTTTCTACACCTTTCCAATATTGGACACAATAACTTTTGTACAATATAAATATTTGTCTTTTTGGTTATAAATATAATCTTGTTTGCTGAGAATTTCTTCTTTTTGGTTAAGAATGCAACTGATTTGGTCTTTTTCATTCAATTCGTCAGGTTGAAAATCCATTTTATTTAAAAATGAATTCTTCAAACTGAAAATTTTAAAAATTTCATTTTCGGTTCACAGAACCTTTTTGAATTGAAAATTTATGGGTTTGGTTAAAAATTCAATTGTTTTGTTGAAAATTCGTTCTCTTGGATTGAAAGTTCATCTTTTATGGTAGAAAAGTCATCTAGGCTTAAAATTCATCTTTCCTAGTTGAAAATGTATTTATTTCGTTAAGAATTCAACCACTTCATTGGAAAATGAATTTTTTTTCATATCATTCAACTGGTAGAAAATTCGTCTTTTGCTAGAAAATTCGTCGCTTATGGTAAAAAAATATTTTTTTTCCGTTGAAAATAAACTTCTTTTTTTTTAATTGGACTGTCTTCTTAACAATTCTTCTTGGATTGCAAATTCAACTGTTTTCAGTTGAATTTTAATCATTATTGTTTAAAAATTAGACTATTTGGTCGTAAATGCATCTTTGTCGGTTGAAGATTCAACTATTGAGATAAAGTTGGCTTTTTTGTTCGAAAATTCCATTGTTTTCTTTTAAAAATTCATCCTTTTGAATTGAAAATTCACCTTTCATGGTAGGAAATTTCTTCGTTTTAAACTCATTTGACTTTGAAAAAATTTATCTTTTTCGCTGGAAAATTCAACTATTGTTTTAAAAGTGGAATTGTTTTGTTGAAGCTGCATCTCTTCTATTCAAAAATTTAACAAGTTGGTTCCTAATTTAACTGCTTGGTTAAAATTTAATTTTTGGTTTTTGAAAGTTCGTCTTTTCAAATTAAAAATTCATCTATTTCGGTAGAGAATCTTCTTTGGTTGAAAAATGCAACTATTGTGTTGAATTAAATCCTTGATTTTAATTTTCTTGAGCAGGTTAATACGTAATAATTATTAATTATTACTATTGATTAATTAAGATGTTAAAGTTGTTTGTCTACTGGTGCTTTCAATATTTTCATAAAATATTTATAGTTGAATTGTGGAAAAAATTCTCTCTAGCTCCGGTGGGATTCGAACACCACGTCATTCAGATTTCCGGTCTGATGCTCTTGACCACTAAGCTACGGAGAGACCAAATAATTTTCTTCACAATCCTTACAAGGAGAATGTCGATGTCATTTTTTATACTTGCAAGATTATAGCACTTAAACAGATAGGTTTAAGTTAAATTTTTAATGATAATTTTCTTGACCAGGGTAATACGTAATAATTATTGATTATTACTATTAATTAATTATTATGTTAAAGTTTTCTGTCTACTGTTCGTTTCAATATTTCCATAAAATATTGATACTTAAATTGTGGAAAAAATTCTCTTTAGCTCCGGTGGGATTCAAACACCACGTTATTCAAATTTCCGGTCTGATGCTCTTGATCACTAAGCTACGGAGAGACGAGATAATTTTCTTCACAATCCTTACAAGGAGAATGTCGATGTCATTCCTTATATACTTGCAAGATTATAGCACTTAAACAGATAGCTTTAAATTAAATTTTTGATGTTTATTTTCTTGACTAGGGTAATACGTAATAATTATTAATTATTACCATTAATTAATTATGATGTTGAAGTTTTTTGTCTACTGGTCGTTCCAATATTTTCATAAAATGCTTATACTTGAATTGTGAAAAAAATTCTCTCTAGCTCCGGTGGGATTCGAACACCACGTCATTCAGATTTCCGGTCTGATGCTCTTGACCACTAAGCTACGGAGAGACCAAATAATTTTCTTCACAATCCTTACAAGGAGAATGTCGATGTCATTTTTTATACTTGCAAGATTATAGCACTTAAACAGATAGGATTAAGGTAAATTTTTAATGATAATTTTCTTGACCAGGGTAATACGTAATAATTATTGATTATTACTATTAATTAATTATTATGTTAAAGTTTTCTGTCTACTGTTCGTTTCAATATTTCCATAAAATATGGATACTTAAATTGTGGAAAAAATTCTCTCTAGCTCCGGTGGGATTCAAACACCACGTCATTCAAATTTCCGGTCTAGTGCTCATGACCACTAAGCTACGGAGAGATGAGATGATTTTATTCACAATCCTTACAAGGAGAATGTCGATGTCATTCCTTATACTTGCAAGATTATAGCACTTGAGAAGATAGGTTTAAATTAAATTTTTGATGTTAATTTTCTTGACCAGGGTGATACGTAATAATTATTAATTATTAACATTAATTAATTATGATATTAAAGTTTCCTGTCTAATTGTCGTTTCAATAATTTAAGTATAATAATTTAAAAGAATTTAAGTATCAATATTTTATGAAAATATTCAAACGACTGGTAGGCAAAAACTTTAGCATCATAATTAATTAATAGTAAACATTAATAATTATTACATATTAAATCCAAGTGATCAAATTTTTTGGTCTTTACAGTCTTATAAAAAAACAACACATTGCTATTCTGGTGTCAAAATTTTTAATACGATCGACGTTTCGGCTCGACTTTGAGCCATTTTCAAGATCTAAACAAAATAATTTTAAAAAAGTTTTTAATAAAATGAACATAAGTTAATTAAGTCGAAACAACAATTTGAAAAAATATATGGTAAAATCTAAAAACAATTACCTGAAGTCGATAAAAATTGTCAGAAAACATTAATAAAAACTGACGTCACATCAATAATACTGTAGTCAAATTAATAAACAAATAAGTTTAAAATCAAAAGATCTTTAATACTCTGGCGAGATATTAAAGATCCATAAAATATGTTCTACATTTTTAGCGATAAGTCAAAGCAACATCTAACAACGATGACATGAAGATACATTGAACGAAACAGACGGAAACAGACAGATTTGATTGACAACAGTCTAAGAACGGAGTTTGGTTTGGTTACCACCAACCGATATTATTACATATTACCCTGACCGAGAAAATTAACATCAAAAATCTAATTTAAACCTATATGTTCAAGTGCTATAATCTAGCAAGTATAAGGAATGACATCGGCGTTCTCCTTGTAAGGATTGTGAAGAAAATGATCTCGTCTCTCCGTAGCTGTTTGAGCTTCACTCAATTAAAAATATTTCTTCACTTTTAAACGGAGAACGGCGAGTGCGCTTTTCTAAGGGTCCCGTTAGTCAGTCGACGTCATTCGCACCCCCACTTTCCAGGGTGGGCCCGATCCCTCTAACAGGCTTCAGTTAGCTTTTAATGCTTGAATAGCGCGCCCGTGTTTTGACAATTTTCCAATTCTACGATATTTTTATACCTCTCATTGTTTTTCAACTGAATCATTTTTTATATGCAATTAGACATTTAATTCGTAACTATTCTGCTTTTTATAACCCTTTTCACTGTGCATAAATATTTGCGTGTGTGTGATTAATAAATCAATTTCAAAGTCAGTGACGCATTTTTTTCATTCAGTGTATTCATTCATTATGAGAAATTAAGTGAAACAACATTTCCAGTTTCTAAACATGGTCCTTCGAAACGGATTATTTTCAAAAAAAAGTGCAAGTGATCTAGTGGAAAAACAACTGAAAAACAAGAAACAGTGTCGAAATCAGTGAGAGTGCATCAGGAAACTGTGCGTGTGTGTTAGTGTCAGTGAGGCAAGCGCCCCTCATCAACGAACTGTGTGTGAGTCTAGTGGTGGACAGCACCCACGCAAGTACAAGGAACAGTAGAGGGAGAACAACCCAGCCTCCCTTCTTACGTCGTTACCCCCGTATAACGCAGGGACCACACCACTGACCCAAGTCGCCGCACTGGAAGGGTAGTACGCACAGGAAAAGAGCAATCTACATTCAACTCAACCAAGGTTCCTTCACCATTCACGAGGGCCCGAGAGAAACGCTCGACTCAACCAGAACTCCTGTACCTGCACCACATTCAACATGTCGACTCGCGATCAGCTGGTCAGTCGCAGAAAAGTACTCAAGGCTCAGCTAACTCGAACAAAAACCTACATACAAAGTCTCACTCCTACAGACCCCGTCGACGAATTAAAGGAACGGTTGACCAAGGTTTTAGCCTCGTATGACGAATTCGACTCCATACAAACGAAGCTGGACGAACCTACCATCTCTGTGGAAGCCGTCGATGAGGATGCTGAAGTAGAATTGAGCACAGCCAGGAAGTTATATGAAGATTTATATTATTCAGTTGTAGGATTGGCCAGAGCCAAGATCAAGGCCGCGGAAGCTCCATCATCTTCATCGGCATTGGGGATTCAAACACCCAGTACACCCAGTCATGTACTTCCACAACCGAATCCAATGCTCAACTTGCCAAAAATGATGCTGCCAACTTTCGACGGAAACTACCAACAATGGCAATCCTTCCACGACCTCTTCAAATCCATGGTTCACGATCAACCTTCAGTGACAAGGGTAGTGAAGTTATGTCATCTTCGGTCAGCACTCACAGGAGATGCTGCAAAAATAATCCAATCATTGGAAATAACTGACAACAATTATGACGTCGCGTGGAAACTCATGTGTGAACGTTACCAGAAAAAACGGCTTTTAGTACAACAGCATACTCGATCACTACTCAGACTGCCGTCTTTGCAAAAGGAATCACACGCCGAGCTTCGCAATTTAATCGACGAGGCTCGTCGCCACGTTGAGGCTCTAAAAGCTCTCAAAGAGCCAGTGGATACATGGGACACAATTCTCATTCAGATTCTCACGGAGAAGCTCGACAAGGTCTCCGTTCGAGAGTGGGAGATGAGAAACGATGATGACCAGGTTTCCACTCTGAAGGATCTTCTAGACTTCCTCTCACACAGGTGCGGAGCACTCGAAGCAATTTATACGACGGATTCAAGCACTCAGCCAAAATCGAATCTATCCTCATCAAGCAACGGAAATAAAGGTAAAGCATTCAACAAATCTGACAGATTTTCCGCAAGCAAGTCACAAACAAACGTTGCACAATCAAACGGCTGCTACAAATGCGGAAAATCACACCCTTTATACGCATGCACAGAGTTTAGAGGCCTTAGTGTGAAACAGCGGATTCAAGAGGCACAAGCAATGAAACTTTGTCTCAATTGTTTAAAGAAGACTCATCCAGGCAACGAATGTAAAGGTTCGTGTAGAGTCTGTTTTCAAGCACACAACACACTACTGCATTCAGACGAAGGGGCACACGACGCACGGGGCACCACACCTCCAGGGACGATCAAATCAGTGGCAAACGCAGCTGTCGTCACAGCGCTGGCATCACAGTCAGGCTACGAAGCGCTCTTGGGATCAGCCATAATCAACGTCCTGGATCAACGCGGCAGATCGCACACGTGTCGAGCATTGCTGGACAGCGGCTCGACCTCAAACTTCATGACAACAAGTTTGAGTCAAGATCTGCAATTGAGAATTTACGAGCAAGACATCGAGATCGGCGGAATAGGTGGCACATGCACTCAGAGCACCTATTACACAAAAGCAACGATTAGTTCCAGATTCAACGGATATTCTGCAACCCTGAATTTCTTGGTCATGGACGAGGTTACAAGAAACCTACCAGTCCTTACAAAAGCAGATCGACCTTGGGAGATACCACCTCACCTTAAATTAGCGGATCCAGAATACCACGCAGGCGGCGAGGTTGACATCGTCATCGGAATCGGCCTCTTCTGGGACCTGATTTGCGTGGGACAAATCAAATTAGGTCGAGGACTTCCAGTGTTGCAAAAAACGAAATTAGGCTGGATTATAGCAGGTGATCTTTCCAACGTTTCAGGTGATCGTCGCGCAATGTGCAATCTCAGCCTCTGCAGATTGGATACTCAGATTGAGAAATTCTGGCACATTGAAGAATCTCTCACTCATCACCGTATCTTATCATCAGAGGAAGCTCGGTGTGAAGAGTTATTCAAGAAGGACGTTAGCAGAGACAACGACGGCAAGTTCATCGTGAGATTACCACTTCGAGACCAGCCAGAATCCTTGGGCGATACATTTCACATGGCCCAAAAAAGATTGCAATCCATCGAGAGACGCTTCAGACGAGAACCACAGCTGAAAGAATTATATTCCGCATTCATGAAGGAATATCAAGAATTGGGTCACATGACAGCAGTAAATGGTGAGTCTGTACAGGGTAATGAAATAAGGTATTATCTTCCTCATCATGCAGTTTTAAGGCCAGACAGCATGACAACTAAGTTGCGAGTCGTCTTCGACGGATCAGCAGAAAGTACGTCCGGCAAGTCGCTGAATGACATACTGCTCGTTGGGCCAACTGTTCAGCAAGATCTTCTCTCACTGGTCTTACGTTTCAGACTTCATCGCATTGTGATCACAGCGAACATTGAAAAAATGTACAGACAGGTGTGGATTCATCCTGACCATCGCCGCCTGCAGTGCATTCTCTGGCGAGAAGATTCTGAAGAACGGCCCACGACATTTCAGCTCAATACAATAACATACGGCACAGCAGCAGCTCCCTTTCTGGCAACCAGGTGCTTGAAAGAGGTTTCTGAGAACATCAAGGATAGCAACCCATTAGCAGGACAAGTGATAGCCGATGATTTCTACGTGGACGACATGATCACTGGTGCAGACTCCATCGAAGAAGCGTTGAACTTGCGCGCTCAAATCTCGTTAGCATTAGAGAATGTAGGATTCAATCTTCGAAAGTGGTGCTCAAACAGTGAGGAAGTGATCTCAAATCAACATCTAGATTCTTCAACCAAAACAGAAATGGTTGACCTTGGAAGACCAGAAGAATCAAAAACACTGGGAATCAGATGGCATCCGCCAGCTGACACATTGCAATATAACATAAACATCAATGTTAAATCAAGAACAATTTCAAAAAGATCTATTCTTTCAGAAACAGCTTAAATCTTCGATCCTCTAGGTTTGCTCGCAACAGCCGTTATCTCAGCCAAAATTGTCATGCAGGAACTTTGGCAGCTCAAGCTTGACTGGGATGAAGCAGTTCCAATCCACATGTACACTCAGTGGGAACGTTATCGAGAAACCTTGAGTGATCTTAACAACATCAAGATACCCAGGCGAGTCATCGATGGCGACTACAAGTACCTTCAACTTCATGGCTTCTCCGATGCATCAGAAAAGGCGTACGGTGCTTGCATCTATATCCGAGCTACCAATCATTCAGGAGAGAGCTCGGTTAGACTGCTGTGTGCAAAGTCGCGTGTAGCGCCTTTGAAGCAAAGGACTCTTCCCAGCCTCGAGCTCTGCGCGGCAGTGTTGCTAGCAGAACTTTTCCAGAAGGTTATAAATTCACTGAAGGTCAGTATGCCATCGTATTTCTGGACAGATTCGGAACTCGTTCTAGCATATTTAGCTGACGAACCAAGACGCTGGATTACATTCATTGGCAATCGAGTCAGCCAAATTCAGCAACTGACAGATGTCAGTCAATGGGGACACGTGCCTGGAAGCAGCAATCCAGCAGACCTGGTCTCACGAGGTGTTTCACCAGCGGAACTCATTGAGAATGAGCTTTGGTGGACTGGACCCTCATGGCTCAAACTCAACTCAAACTGCTGGCCTAACGAAGGACAGATACCGAACGAGGTACCAGGACGAAAAAAGGCAGCCATGTGTCATCTCAGTGTACCAAAATGGCACATGATTGATCGTTTCTCCAATCTCAACGATTTATTGCGGGAAACTAGTTTTTTCTTCAGATTCTACCAAACTATCGCAGGAGAAACTACAAAGGTGCGCAACGAGACCATCACCACGGACGAGATGCAGCTTGCTTTAAGAATCTTAGTTGGAATCAGCCAACGTGAGGAGTTCGCAGCAGAGTTAGCTTGCTTGAAGAAGGGACGTTCTCTCAATTGCAAGAATCAACTGCTAGCTCTAAATCCATTCATCGATCCTGAAGGACTGCTGCGTGTTGGAGGTCGCCTCGGCAATTCAGATCGACCAGAGGATCAAAGGCACCCTCTAATTCTAGCTCCGCATCACAAGTTAACTATGTTCATCATCATCGCAGAACATGAGCGATTACTCCACGCTGGACCACAATCAGTCTTGGCTAATCTTCGGTTGAGATTCTGGGTCATTCGAGGGCGCAATGCAGTTAAGAACGTCATTCGCCAATGCATGGAATGCGCTCGAGCAAAACCTATCTCAATCCCTCCTCAGATGGGTCATCTCCCAGCCGACAGGACAAAGGAATGTCGACCTTTTTGCAACACAGGAGTCGATTACGCCGGGCCAATTTACATCAAGGCAGGAACCAGACGCAGTCAAACCAAATTGAAGGGTTACATAGCTCTCTTTGTTTGTTTCAGCACAAAGGCCATTCACATAGAGCTTGTAACCGATCTGACTACAGCAGCCTTTCTCAGCGCCCTGAGAAGGTTCATATCACGCCGTGGCAGAGTAGTCAATTTATACTCTGACAACGGTACTAACTTCGTCGGAGCTGCCAGACAACTGCAAGAACTCATTCAGACACTTCAATCAGCCGAACTGAAGGATGCTCTCTGCAACGAAGGAATCAAGTGGCACTTTATTCCTCCAAGGTCACCACACTTTGGCGGCCTCTGGGAGGCAGGTGTACGTTCGGTAAAAAATCATCTCAAGAGGATTCTGGGAGAATCATTTCTAACATTCGAAGAGTACTACACCGTGCTCACTCAGATCGAAGCCTGTCTCAATTCCAGACCCATCACATATTTATCAGATGACCCTGCAGATCCTCTACCACTAACACCAGGACATTTTCTCATCGGTGAAGCATTGGTAGCCCTGCCTGAGACCGATGTAACGAGCATTCCAGATAATAAACTCATCATCTGGGACAGGTTGCAAAAAATGAAGCAACATTTCTGGAAGCGGTGGTCTGTTGAGTACCTCAGCAGTCTCCAGGAACGCACGAAATGTCGACGTGGCTCAGCAACAAACCTGGAAATCGACGACGTTGTCCTTTTGAAGGACAATCAGCTCCCTCCGCTACAATGGGTGGTAGGCAAGGTGTCTGCCCTTCATCCAGGAAAGGACGGAGTGGCCAGGAAGGCCACTATTACAACATCGAAGGGAGAAAAAACACGTGCAATTACACAATTGTGCTTACTCCCCAAAAGGAACGAGCTTATTAAGGACAATTAAGCTGTGAATTATTAGTGTCATGTGCAATTATTGAACCAAATTACGAAGTACAATTAATTATCCCAAGTTTGTGATTTTAAATTAAAATTGTAGATCATTCAATTATTTCGAAAGCCTGGATTCGAGTCTTTCAAAGAGGGGAGGATGTTTGAGCTTCACTCAATTAAAAATATTTCTTCACTTTTAAACGGAGAACGGCGAGTGCCTACGTGCGCTTTTCTAAGGGTCCCGTTAGTCAGTCGACGTCATTCGCACCCCCACTTTCCAGGGTGTGCCCGATCCCTCTAACAGGCTTCAGTTAGCTTTCAATGCTTGAATAGCGCGCCCGTGTTTTGACAATTTTCCAATTCTACGATATTTTTATACCTCTCATTGTTTTTCAACTGAATCATTTTTTATATGCAATTAGACATTTAATTCGTTACTATTCTGCTTTTTATAACCCTTTTCACTGTGCATAAATATTTACGTGTGTGTGATTAATAAATCAATTTCAAAGTCAGTGACGCATTTTTTTCATTCAGTGTATTCATTCATTATGAGGAATTAAGTGAAACAACATTTCCAGTTTCTAAACAGTAGCTTAATGGTCAAGAGCATCAGACCGGAAATCTGAATGACGTGTTCGCATCCCACCGGAGCTGGAGAGAATTTTTTTCTCAATTTAATCATCAATATTTTATGAAACTATTGAAATGACTAGTAGACAAAAAACTTTGACTTCATAATTAATTATTGTGTTGAATATTCAAAAATTGGTAACGTTACTGGATATCTCTGTTTATATCAACTGTTGTAATATGTAATGTCGGAACAAAACTTTTAGGTTAAAAATCCAATTTTTGTTCTCACAAATTAATTATAATTGAAATTATAATTATAATATTTTTTTTAGTTAATTAAGATTATCTATTCTAGATCATTATCTACAGTATGATGGTTTCCCCTACATTACCAAGAGCATTACCTCCTCGTTGCTATTATTCGCCCGAAAAGCCAAGCTATCGAACCCTGTATTTTCCTGCCGGCGTATATGACAATATGACATGTACATACATGATCACAATTTCTATGTAAATGTTGGTTAAAGCAGATACGAGATAGACGGGTGCGTATTGGTTCGTGCAAATAGGGGAAGCATAAGGGTACTTCTACGTGAAGAGACCGCAAAATTAAGTGGAAAATACCCATAAACATTCTATTTGCGTATATCCCATAAGTGTAACATATATTTAAACGATAATGGAACTATTTCAAGGAATCTTTATTATCATTAGGTCAGGTGCTTTCCCATTAAGCTACTAGAGAGATCGAGAGAAGAATCTTTTTTCAGAACTACACGTATTATTTTGCTAGATGGAACAAGTAAAATTTGTCAAGGAATCTGTATTATTATTGGAAAATAACAGGAAATATTTAACTTCTTTTCAGACTAGATGGAGCTATGAAAGAAAAATGATTTTAAATAATTTTTTTCTGAAAAATGATATTCTCCTTTCGCTACGCTGGGAATCGAACCAAAGAACTACTGATTTCCGGTCAGGTGCTTTCCCATTAAGCTACTACAGTGATCGATAGAAGGTACTTCTTTCAGAAATACACGCATTATTTTGCTACATGGAGAGAGGAGAAGATCTTTTCACAGAAAAAAATTATTGAAAATAATGGTAATAATGGTGAAAATTTTGAAAAAAAACGTTTAAAAAACTTAAACAATTTTTAGAGGAACCTAGAAATAAATTCAGTATACTACCACAAAAATTACAGGAGAGTACAACATTGTCTATCATTTTGACGAATTTTGTACTCTTTTTGTAAATTGCTGTATTTGATTGTACTTTCAGTTTCCTACAAGAATTTATGGAAAAGCATATGTACAAGAATTTATTGGAATTTACAGGTTTTGCAACCAAAAAATTGTTATTTTCAGATCTAGGATGATAAACCCGGATGGAAAAAATTTTCTACCAGAAAGTACAATATTCCTACAATTGTAATTTTTTGTTAAAGCATGTACTTTTTTTGTAAAAAATGTACAAAATTTAAAAAAAATATAGTTAAATACAAATACCTCATTTTTTCTTATATGTTCTTGGAGAAAAGTAAAAAAAAAATACAAATAAAGTACAAGTTTCTACAGTTCAGAAATTTGTATAACTTTTCCTAAATATTTTTTCTAATTTGTTGTAAAAATCTACAAGGTACTGTAGAAAAATACAGAATTTTGAATTTTTTAAATTTGGGTATTTGTCGTTATAAAAACACTTTTAGTTTTACGTAAATTAGTGTAAAAAATTACAAATCTTATTCTAATATTGTTTCAATTTGAAATATTCTATTCTTAACCCTTTCGATTTGAAATTTTTTAATTAAGTAAGAAATTTTTTGAATTTTTAGCCATATTTTACTTCTCATTCAAAATGGGCATTTACAAATCAAATATTAAAAACGAAACAATTTCAATTGTTCTATTCAACAAATTTTCAATATGTGAGTGAAACTGTTAAATTTTGATGCATAAATAATAATTTAACAATTATCAATTTGAAAAAAATTGCAGTTGATTCAACAGATATTTACCAATTTTAAGCTCGGTTTTGAGAAGAGCCAAACTTAATTTAAAACTGAGAAAAATATTTGGAAAATAAGCTGTTTATTGATCTGTAAAGATTCCGAGAAAATAATACAATTTCTTCACTTAAATGGAAAAATATAAAATGATTTTTTATTTTTAAAAATTATTTTCAATGAATATTTGAAAAGATTTTTAAACATTTTTGAATAATTATTAACAATTTAACAATTATTGATTTGCAAAATAATCAGGTTAGTCTAAAATATATTTAGAAGTTTTGAAAAGATTTTAAAATAACTTCGAACGTGAAAAGATTTGAAAACATTTAAAACACAATGTAGATTTTTGAGGATGTCGAACACAAAATTAAAAAGCTTCTTAAGCATTTTGAAAGGTTAGTAATGAAAACAAAATTTGTATAAAAAGTTCCAGAAGAACTAACAATAATTTTTGTTGGTAAACTTAATTTTAAAAGAATATTTAATAAAATTTCCGAAAATTAAAAAAAAAGAATCTGGATGATTTTAAAGTAATTTTTTTACTTTTGCAAGATTTTTCGAAAATTCGTTGGGAAAGTTTGAGTTCTAAGATAATACCATTATTATTGCATTCCTGGGAAATTTTACAAATATTTTATTAAAGATATTTTCGAGAAAATAATAAAAAAGATTGAAAAACAAATTTCAATATATAAATTAATGTTTCTAGCTTAAAATTGATTAAAATGACATATTCTGGAAAATTTATACATTTTTTCATTCATTCTTCAATACTTCGCATTGAAAAGTATAGCGTGGATTTCTTTTATTCACATATTTTAACTGTGCAATGCATAAAAGTTGAAATTTTGCCGTTTAATGGCTTTTAATTAAAAAATTTCCAATCAAAAAGTTTTTAAAGCTTTCAATTTATACGCGAAAATTACTGACATTTTTTTCAGCTTTAATTTGAAAAGTTCAAAATTCAAAAGTATTCCACTTTGAGTGTTTTAATTAGCGGTTCAGTTTTTTTAACTTCAAATGAAGAAAATTTTATTTTCAAGAATTCGAATCTTTTAATTTCGATTAAAAATTCTGATTAAAAATTCTACTATTTGGTGAAAAATGCAACTATTCTGTTAAAAATGTATTGATTATGTTGGAAAATCATCTATTTTGTTGGAAAACCGTCTTTTTGTAAGAAAATGCAACAGCTTTGTTCAAAATTCCTTTTTTTTACTTGAAAATTCGACTGTGTTCCATAAAATTCGTCTTTTTGGCTTGAAAATTTAATTAAAAATGCAACTTTTGGTCTAAAATTAATTTGTGTGTTTTCTGAAACATTTCTCCTAAACAAAATTCTACTATTTTGTTGAAGTTATCTTTTTGTTTGGAAATTCAAGTACTTGGTTAAAAATTCCACTTTTTCTTTGAAAATTCAACATTAATATGCTATTTATACAATCATTTGATTATAAAAAATTTATTGACCCATCATTCCTCTATTTTCAGGAAAAATCACCCTATTTTCCCTATGTTTAGACATTTTTAGATCTGTTACAAGGAAAAGGAGGGGTGAAAAAATTGTTCAAAATATTCTGATGATGCAAAATTTTTTGTTTCAAGTTGCATTTCAATTTGCGGGACATCAGCAAAATTTCGACGTTGAAAACTAGATGAAATGAGAAGAGGAGAAGTGAGATGAAATTAGGAGAGGACAAGAAGGAAAAATTTAGAAGAATAAAGGAGGAGTAGGGGAAGTGAGGAAAAAATAGCGGAGGGGAAGTAGGAAAGGAGGAAAGTGTAGTTACGTGGAGTGGGGAAAATGAGGGAGTAGAAGCAGGGGAAGCTACAAGAAATAAGAAGGAATGAGGAGAGTGTAATTAGGTGGAGTTGGAAAAATAAGATAGGGAAAGTAGGGCAACTCACGGTTAATGAAGGGAGAGTAGGAGAAATGACAGAAATTAGGCGCGTGTAATTACCTAGAGTAGGAAGAATAAGGGAAGGGAAGTAGAGAAAATTAAGGAAAGGAAAGTAGCATGAGTGACGGTAAATGAAAGTAGCATGAGTGACGGTAAATGAAAGAGAAGAAAGTAAGAGAAGTGGGGATGCGTAAGTGAGGTGAGTGACAGAAAATGGATGAATGGGAAGTAGGGAAATTAGAAGAGAAGATGGAGGAAAAGTTAAGGACGTGAAATCAGGTAAAGTAGAGACAACAATTGCAGGAGAAGTAGGGTTAGTGAGGGGAAATAAAGGAAGGGGGATAACTCAAATTATTGGAAGAATGGGGAAGGAAAAATGTTAAATTAGGGTATTGAGTAAGGAGATAAGGTTGAATATAGGAGAAATGAAAGAGAGGAAGAAGTTAAAGTAAGGGAAATGATAGAAAGGAAGTTAAGGGAAGTGAGAGGAAAGGAGGGTGGAGAAGTATTGAGTGTTATGGGAAATAAGGGTAGGGAAAACTAGGAAAAATGAAAAGGTGTGGGAAGTGATTGTAGATGAGGAGAGGGAAAGTAGAGGCGATGAGAGGAAATAAGGGAAAAGAAGGGAGGATAAGTAGGAGAAATAATAAAGAATAAGGAGGGCAAGTGAGGGAAGATGAACGGATGGGAAGTAGGAGACATTAGGGGAGAAGAAGTAGGAAAAGTGGGGGGTGTGAAATTAGTTGAAGTAGGGAAAATGAAAGGAGAAGGAGTAGTGTTATTAAGGGAAAATTAGAGAAGAGAGAAAAGTTAAAGTAGCGGAAATAAGGGAACAAGTTGAACCTGGGGCAGTGAAGAAAGACGAAGAAGTTTAAGAAAGGGAAAAGAGAGGAAGGAAAGTAAGGGAACTGAAAGAAGTGGAGGGGTCGGGAAGTAAGGAATATGATGGGAAATAAGGGTAGGAGAAATGATGACAAATGGAAAAGAAGAGTGGGAAGCAATGGTAGATAAGGGGAGGGCAAGTAGAGGTGATGAGAGGAACGGGGTGAATTGAGTTTGGGCAAGTGAGAGGATATAAGAGATGCTGGAATAGACGAAATAGTATGAAATGAGGTGAGGGTGAGTGAATCTAAGTGAGGATAATTGGAGTAGAGGAAAAAATTAGAAATGTGAGTTAGCAGAGGAAGGAAAGTAAGAGACGGGAAAAGAAAGTAGGAGAAATAAGTAGTGGGAAAGTGAGGGCATATGAGAGTATGGGAAATAAGGGGAAATTAGAGAGGCGAAGTAGAGTTAAGTAGAAGTAGGGGAAACGATTGAAAATTATGGTGAGTAAGGGATAAGAAGTGATGGCAAGGAAAGGGATGTAGCGGAAGGGGAGTGTTAGCTGAGGAAACCAAAAGAGGGGGAAGTCGATGAGAAAGTTGGGAAAGGGTTGAGCAAGGGGCAAGTCAGTGGAGGACAAGTAGAGGAACGTCGGAGAAGTAGGGGGAGTAGGGGAGGGAAATTATCGGAGGGGGAGGTTTCAGCGACTTAATTAACGTCTTAATTTTACTTTTAATGATTAACTTAATAATAATCATATTATTAAATTACCGTCTATTATTTTGATATTAAGACAAATATCTATATACTTGAAAATTATGCTAATTGTAACTTTTGTATAACACAGCCACACAAAAAAAATCGTTTTTCGGGCCTGGAGGTCAGACCATGTTGACCATATGTTTTTTGGGTCGCTGAATCTGAATCCGAGGTCCAAAATACCCCAGCACGTCAGGGTTCTGACATAACCTCATAAAACCTCATAAAATTTAATTTTTTGAAGTCCGGGGGTCAGACCATGTTTATTATATGCTTCTGTGGTCGCTGATTCCGAATCCGAAGTCCAAAAACCCCCAGAACGTCAGGGTTCTTACATAACCTCATAAGACCTCATGTTTTTTTTCAAGTCTGGGGGTCAGACCATGTTTATTATATGTTTTTGGGGTCGCTGAATCCGAATCCGTGGTCAGAATACTCTCAACCTTGAATTTGAAAGGATTCGGATTCAGCGACCCAAAAAACATATAGTCGCTTATGAACATAAAGTGCAGCCTCTAATAAGCTGCTTTTATTACGCTTATCTGAAAAGTTTTCTTTTACGGGGAGGTGTATTTCATTAGTATCTACATGGATGGTCTCGGATTGGTCCTTGTTTATCTCGATTCTTTATTACGTTCGTTTGCATTTATGCGGCTAACTCGTAGTTCCGATAAAGCCTCCACAGGGAGGAAAGCATTTTCCTACAAAGTACATTCTTTCCATAAAAATGGAATATACAATTTTTTGATTTTATTAAACGGGACAAAAATTAAAATTTATATGTTTATGTTAAGAATTTTTTCTTCAGAAATGGTGTTTGATTAAAAACTTCCAAAAAATAAGCACATTCAATTTTTTTTTAACTTGACTATATTTTATGTATACTTTCCTTCCTACTGTATACAAGAAGCAAATTTTGAAAATTAGAATTCGTATTATGATATGGTGAGCCAAGGTAATATTCCCTCAACTAGACCAAATTTTGTTAGTTTTGCATGAATTTCAAAATTACCCATAAAGGATTCCATGTGGATCCAGATGGAAGAATTAATATTCAAGTGTCAGTCCATGTGGAAAATTGGACCCATTAAAGGAACTTTGTGACTTTCCCCTCAGAGATTGCGAATGCAATCTACTTTCTCATATAAAGAATTTAAAAAATAGAATCATCTCGGGACTATTCAAATTTTATTTTTTCTAATTTTGAATTTATTTTCATATCAATAACATTATGAGAATCTATTTTAATTAATTTTTTTTAAAGATCTTCTCCTTTCGCTCCGCTGGGATTCGAACCAGGGAACTACCGATTGCCGCGCGGGTGCTTTCCCATTAAGCTACTAGAGATCGAGAGAAAAAACGTTGTTTCAGAAATTACACGCATTATATTGCAAGGTGGTACATATCAAATTTTTTAAGAAATCTGTATTATCATCAGATAATAACAGCAATTTTTAACGTTTTCTCAAACGAGATGGAAATATGAATTAAACATTATTTTAATATAATTTTTGTTCTGAAAAAAAAA
>CAKNXH010001780.1:77365-99588 GCA_932178445.1 Andricus quercusramuli
TTAGCTGATGATTGAACTATTTTGTTTGAAAATTCCTCTTTTTTAGTTGAATTTCATTGGTGTTTATGTAACATTAAAATCTTTTTTGTTTGAAATATTTACTATTACATTATTCGCCGAGAATTCAACTTCTTTTCTTTTTTTTTATGAAAGTTCATATTTTCGGGTAGAAAATTCTACGGTTTTACATAAAATTCGTCTTTTGACATGGAAGCCTAAAAATGTTGATACATTTTTTTCTTTTTTGACAGAAAAATCCTAATTTTTTGAAAATTTGTCTTTTTGATTGAAAAATTCCAGTCTGGGTTAAAAGTTCATCATTTTGGTTGAAAATTCAACTATTTTGTCAAAAATTCTCCCTTTTTATCTGAATTCAACTGCTTAAAAATTAATTTTTTCATCGAGATTCATCATTTCAGTTGCACATTCATTTATTTCGTTAAACATTAACTCTTTTCAAATTTGACTTTTTGATAGAAAACTGATATTTACGGGTTGAAAATTGAACTGTTATATAGAAAATTTGTCCTTTTGGTTTAAAAATTGAGCAATATGGTAGAAAATTCCATTATTTAGTTGAAAATTATTTTTTTACTGTAAATAAAAATTTTTAGTTGAAAATTCATATTCGTGGTTAGAAAATTCAACTATGTGGTTGAAACATCTTATATTTGGTTCAAAAATCACCTTTTTAGTTCGAAATTCATCTCTGTGGGTAGGTTGAAAATTCAAATATGTCTGTCGAAAAATTGAATTATTTTGTTGAAAATTTAACTCTTCTGTTTCGAAATTGATTTTTGTTTTGATTCAAAATTAGTCTATTTCGTTGAATATTAATCTTTTTATGTAGAAAATGTCCGTATTTGGTTGAAAATTTAACTATTTTATTAAAAATTTATGTATTTTGTTAAAAGAAAATCTCTTTTGGTCGAAAATTAACTGATTTGTTCAACGTTCGTCTATTTGTACAAAAAATTCTTCGGTTTGGATTCGAAATTAATTTTTTTTTATGTTAAAAACGCAACTCTCTTCGAAAAAATTTAACTTTTTTCTAAATATTTAACCATTTTGTAAAATTTTATCAAAAAGTTGTTGTTTTTTGTTGCAAATTTCTATTTTGTTACCGAAAATTGAAATTTCTTGTTGAAAATTCAAATATTCGGTTGAAAATTCATAAATTTGGTTCAAAATTTTTTTCTTTGGTTCAGAAATCATCTTCGTAGGTAGGTTGGAAACTCAACTATGTATTTTTTTGAAAATTTAACTATTTCGTTGAAAATTCAACTATTCTGTTAAAGATAATCTTTTTTGGTTGAAGTTCAATCCTTTTTAGTTACAAATTCGTATATTTGGTTGATAATTCAACTATTTTGTTGATAATTTAATTTTCTGTTGAAAATGCATTTTTTTGTTAAAAACTCATCGCTTTGGTCGAAAATTGACGGTTTCGTTGAAACTCCTCTATTTGAACAAGCAAATCGTCGTTTTGGATTGAAATTTCATATTTTTTGTTAAAAATTCAACTGTTTTTCAGAAATTTGTCTTTTTGTTGGAAAATACAACTTCTGCGTTCAAAGTTGATCTATTTTGTCAAAAATTAATATTTTTATTGGGATTCATCATTTTACTTGAAAATTAAACTATTTTCATTAAACTTGACTCTTAAGGTGAAAATTAATACTTGCGGGCTAAAAATTTAAGTGTTAGGTAAAAAGTTTGTCTTTTTGGTGGAAAATTGTTGTTGTTTTTTTTTTTGTAAACAAGTAAACTACTTTGTTTCAAATTTAACTTTTTGGATGAAAATTACCATTTTGGTTTTGAATTCATACATTTGGTTTGAAAACTCAACTGTTTTTTGAAAAATTCGACTTCCCAGCTTGAAAATTTAACAATTTGGTAGAAAATTCCACTATTTAATTGAAAATGAAGTTTTTTCTGGAAAATGCAACCGTTTTGTAGGATTTTATTACAAATTCGTCCTTTTTCGATAAAAATTAATTTTTTTATTAAGAATTACAATTTTTAGTTGTAAATTCAACTATTTGGTTGACAACTTAATCATTTTGTTGAAAATTTAATATCGTTGTTGAAAAATCCTCTATTTTGTTAAAAACTTATCTCTTTTATTAAAAATTAACTGATATTTAACATTTGTCTATTTATGTATACAAAGAATTGGTCGGTTCGGATGGAAATTCATTTTTTTGTTTTGTTAAAATGCAACTGTTGTTTGAAAATTCCACCGTTTGGTTCAAAGTAAAACTACTTTCATTAAAATTCGCCTATTGGATTGAAAATTCAAATTTTAAATTTGAAACGTCTTAAATCCCTAAAAATCATTTCAAACAATTCAAATTTATCTTAAAATTTTGAAAAATCATTCAAAATGTAAAAGAATGCCTTATTGTCCTCTAATTTTTTCCAAAAATTTCAAGAAAATTGGTTTATTCTCTTGAAACTTTTCGAAATTCTTTTAAAGCTTCTGAAGTTTTTTTTTTTAATTTCCTAAAATCTAAATTTCTACAAATCTTTTGAAGTTGAAAATTCTTTTTGAATCTCTTCCATTCTTTTAAATACTTCTTGAATTTATTCAATTTTTTTATTTTTTATTTTTTAATCTTACCAAATTGAAATATTTTGCTTCAAAATCTTCTATACTCTTTTTCGAAATTTCATGAAATCTTGTTAAATGTTTAAAAACCTTCTGTAATGTTCTCTTGAATTTCATTCTTAAAAATGAAAAATCAGTTCAAATTTTACACAAATCTTAAGAAAATTCTTTTTTCAATTTTTTCAGACGTTCTAAACCTTCTAATCTTTGAACATCATTCAAATATTTGCTGAATTTTTCTTAAGTTCTGACGAATTGAAAAAATAGATAGTCAGGGAAGATAAAAAAATTAACCATGATGAAATCCGTCCAGAGGAGCGAAAGGAGAAGTTCTTTTTTCAGAAAAAATTATCTGAAATAATTTTTCGTTCATAGCTCTATCTAGTCTGAAAAGACGGTAAATATTTTCTATTATTCTCCACTGATAAAACAGTTTCCTTGAAAAATTTTATTTGTACCATCTAGCAAAGTAATGCGTGTATTTCTGAAAAAAGTTTCTTCATCTGTTCTCTCTAATAGCTTAATGGGAAAGCACCTGACCGGAAATCAGTTGTTCTGTGATTCAATTCCCAGCGGATCGAAAGGAGACCTTTTTTCAGAAAAAATTTTTTAAAATGATTTTATAAATAGGGGAGAGTGGGGAGTTGTGGGCCGTGGGGAGTCGTGGGCCACCTCAATCTACGCCAATTTGTGGGTGGTAGGATTGCTTTAACCACTGCCAAAAGACTCTCTTTGTATGAGCTCACTTTTGTGAACTCGACCCATAGTCTCAACAGGCGTAGTTAGTATTTTGACATTGTTGATTGAAGAAATCAAAATAAAAGTTTGTGTACAACTCAAGTTGTTGATATTCGAAATCCTGTTGTACAGCATATTCCAAAGGTAAGTTAGTGCAAAATATTCCTTGAGCAATTGGCTTTAAATTCAATCAAACAATTTCGGTCAAACATTCATTGTGAGTATGGCAATTCGGTCATTTCGTAAATGTCGGCTGTGGGGAGTTGTGGTCCACCGTTAGTGGGGGTTCGTGGGCCAAACGTTCTTAATGCGTATTTCAAATTTTGAAGTGAACCTTCTTTTCTCTTGTTCCGAAAAATGATGTTAGAGTGAATTTAGAATGTCAATTGTGTTGAAACAATGAATGTCAATCGGAACAACACAGTTCACTGAAACATGTGTGATCGTGCCGCGCACTTGAAATGTGCCAACATGAGGACCGGATATTACACGTGCATACATTGTGAATCAGAATAATTTTTTGTTGATCTTTTTAAAATCATTAATTTTTATTTACTGCAACTTTAATAAACATAAACTACTGGAATATGCCATTTTCTTTTATTTTTTGTCATGGCCCACAACTCCCCACCAAAATCACAAATATCGATTTTGATATGATTTACTCGCATTCACGAATTTTAATAATTGTAGTCTCCAGTTTATACACTGAGAAGTTTACTACAAATACCAGTTCATACATTGACAATAGATGTTCAGAGAAGTTATGTCTTGAAAACAAAGCGTGGCCCACAACTCCCCACTCTCCCCTATTCTATTGTCTGATAATACTTTTATAAAAATGAAAAAAATCCTGGTTAAAGGAAAAAGAGTGTTAAAAATAGACTACAAAGAGCTGGATAGCTTTTAGAAAATTTCTATCATAAATCTTTTGTAAATTTCACAAAACTGTTGTATCACAAAATCGCTTTTAGAAGTGACTGTAATATTATATTCTGGGACAAGAGAGATATTATATAGTCGGAGGTGAGGCTACAAAATCATGACTTGACCCTTACAAAGTTTCAGGGTAGGTTGGAGATTTGCCGGTGTTCATGCAACAAGGTTTATACTATGGTTTATGCTATCTACTCTCCATGCACAATATTCCGTTAGGGGTTCTTGCCTCAGGCGAAATTCGGGCATCCTTTGTAAATAGCCAAAGAGACAGTTATAACCAGCGAATAAGAACCGAATATGAAATTTCACAGGGAAAATTAAATTTTGAAGGAGAGTGAAGAAGACCTTTTTTACAGGCTGACTGAAAAACTTAATTTTCAAAATTTCCTCTCTTTTGCCCGATTTTATCATGGTAAATTTTTTTCTCTTCCCTGACTAATAATTTTCAAAGAGCAGAATTTTAATCTTGTAACATTTTTAGTATAGAATCTTGTATGAATAGAATGAAACAACGTGAAATTAAACGTGAAAGGGAAATAAAATGAAAATTCAGGTTCCTAGCAAAAATTGAAATGATTTTTGTGTTCCGAAAAATTAACTTTGAGAGATTATTTGGAAAGAATAAAAATGTTTAAAGAGATTCATAAAATTTTTAAAGAAGAATCTGAAAAGTTGCGAGGAAATTTTTTCAATTCTGCAGAACTTAAGAAAAATTCAGCAAATATTTGAAAATATTTAGAAAATTTAACCAGATTTCATGAAATTTCGGAAAAGAGTGTAGAAGATTTTGAAGCAAAATGTTTCAATTAGGTAAGATTGAAAAATAAAAAATAGAGTAAATTCAAGAAGCATTTAGAAGAATGAAAAAGATTCAAAAAGAATTTTCAACTTCAAAAGATTTGTAGAAATTTAGATTTTAGAAAATTAAAAAAAAAAACATCAGAAGCTTTAAAAGTATTTCGAAAAGTTTCAAGAGAATAAAGAAATTGTCTTGAAATTCTTGGGAAAGATTAGAAGACAATAAGGCATTAATTTACATTTTAAATGATTTTATAAAATTTTAAGATAAATCTGAATAGGTTGAAAATATTTTTAGGGATTTAAGACGTTTTAAATGGAAAATATGAATTTTCAATCCAATAGACGAATTTTAAGTATATCAGTTAATTTTTAATAAAAGAGATGAGTTTTTAACAAAATAAAGGAATTTTCAACAACGATATTAAATTTTCAACAAAATGGTTAAATTGTCAACCAAATATTGGAATTTCCTACCTACAAAAAATAATATTCAACCAAATAGACGAATTTTCAACCAAAAAATATAGAAATTCAACCATATAACTTAAATTGACAACAATATAATTGAATTTTCAAAAAAAGAGATGAATTTTCAATTTAATAGTTGAATTTTCAACTGACAAATTTTAATTCTTATTGAAAAAATCAATTTTCAGCAGAAAGTAACGAATTTCTAATAATATTCTACAAAACCGTTGAATTAAAAAAAAGACTTCATTTTCATTTGAATAGTGGAATTTTCCACCAAATTGTTGAATCTTCAAGCTGTAAAGTCGAGTTTTTCAGAAAACAGTTGAATCTTCAATCCAAATGTATGAATTCAAAACAAAGGTGTTGATTTTCATAAAAACAGTTAAATTTTAAACAAAGTAGTTTACTTTTCACAAAAAAACCAAATTTTTCCACCACAAAGACAAATTTTCTACCTGACAGTTAAATGTTTAAACTTCAAATATTAATTTTCACCTGAAGAGTCAAGTTTAATAAAAAATAGTTTAATTTTCAACTAAAACGATGCATCCCAATAAAAAATCAATTTTTGAAAAAATAGTTCAAATTTCAACCCAAAAGTTGTATTTTCCAACAAAAAGACAAATTTTCTGAAAAACAATTGAATTTTTAACAAAAAATATGAAATTTCAATCCAAAGCGACGATTTTTAAAAGAATAGTTAAATTTTCAATGAATTAGTTAAATTTTCAAAAAAATACATAGTTAAATTGTCAACCTACCTACGAAGATTATTTCTGAACCAAAGAGATAAATTTCAACAAAATTTATGAATTTTCAAACCGAATATTTGAATTTTCAACATGAAATTTTAATTTTCCGTAACAAAATAGATATTTTCAACAAAAAATAACAATATTTTAATAAAATGTTACGAAATGGTTAGATATTTAGAAAAAAAGTTAAATTTTGTAGACGAGACTTGCATTTTTAACATAAACAAAAATTAATTTTGAATCCAAACCGAAGAATTTTTTGTACAAAAAGACGAACGTTAAACAAATCTGTTAATTTTCGACCAAAAGAGATTTTCTTCTAACAAAATACATAAATTTTTAATAAAATAGTTACATTTTTAACCAAATACTGATATTTTCTACATAAAAAGGTTAATATTTAACGATATAGACTAATTTTGAATCAAAACAAAAATTAATCTTGAAACAGAAGAGTTAAATTTCCAACAAAATTATTCAATTTTTTGAAAAAAATAGTGTAATTTTCAACCTACATACAGAGATGAATTTTCAACTAAAAACCCGATTTTCAACAAAATAGTGGAATTTTTTACCATATTGCTATATTTTCCAGCCAAAAAGCCGAATTTTTTACGAAACAGTTGAATTTTCCAACCAAAAATACGAATTTTCAACTGAAAATTTTAATTTTAAGTAAAAGAGAAAAAATTTTCAACAAATGGCAACGAATTTTCAATAATATTCTACAAAATAGTTTGATTTTAAACAAAAAACTTAATTTTCAATAAAATAATGGAATTTTCTACCATATTGCTAAATTTTTATTTTTATTTTTAAATATTAGTTTTCTATCAAAAAGTCAAATTTGAAAAGAATGAATGTTCAGCGGAATAAATGAATTTTCAACTGAAATGATGAATCTCAATGAAAAAATTAATTTTTAACCAGTTGAATACACCCAAAAAGGGAGAATTTTTGACAAACTAGTTGAATTTTCAACCAAAATGATGAACTTTTAACCCAGAAGTGGAATTTTTCAATCAAAAAGACAAATTTCCAAAAAATTAAGATTTTTCTGTCAAGAAAGAAAAAAATGTATTCAAATTTTTAACCTTTTAAGTCAAAAGACGAATTTTATGTAGAACCGTTTTATGTTCCACCCGAAAATATGAAAATTCATAAAAAAAAGAAAAAAAGTTAATTTCCGATCAAAAAGACGAATTTTTAACAAAATAGTTGAATTTTCAACTATTTTGATGATTGTTTAATAATGGGAAATAATTCTGCTTTTAAAATTTCGCTACCACGCTGGAATTTGTAAACTTGCTTACATTCTCAAAGAGATAAAAAAAAATTAAATTATAGACAAAAACTTATTTTGTAAAATTCGTGAAAAAAATTAAAAGCTTCTTAATAATTATGAAAGATTCGAGGAGATTAAATTTTTTTAAGATTTCTGGAAAAATTTCAAATGTTTCAGTTCTTATTTAAAAATAATAATTTCAAGTTTTGAAGGTTTTAAAATATGTGGAAAAAATATGAAAGACTTGGAGAACATTTTTTCAATTTTTCTGCATCCAACAGATTTTTGAGTAAAATATTTTAAAAGAGTGTATGAGATCTTAAAGCAAAATTTTGCAATTTTGCCATATTACCTAATTTCAGAGAAAGTTGAGTAAGTTTAAGAGATATTCAGAAGTTTCGTGAATATTCAAAAAAATTAAAAGTTTCGAAGATTTTCTAAGAATTTTGTAAGTTTTCACGAAAATGAAAAACAACATTTGAGGTTCACAGGAAAAATTAAAATCATTTTCTATTTTGAATAATAAATTTTTAGAGATTATGCAAAAAGATTTTGAACATTTAAAAAGATTTCGGAAATCGTCAAAAAAGAATCTGAAAGATTTTCAGGCAATTTTTTCAATTTTGCAAAGTGAAAAAAAATCAAGAAAAATTTGAATAATTTTTAAAAATCATAAGGTTGAGAAGATCTGAAAAAATTGGAGAAAGAATTTTTTCAAGATTCGTGTGAACATTTCAAATGATTTTTTATTCTGAAAAATAAACTTTAAAAGAAAACTAGAGAAGGTTCTTAAATATTTTTAGCGATTTCCTAAAATTTCGAAAAAGAGTATAGAAGATTTCACAACCAATTTTAGCAAAATGTTACAATTTAGTAAGATTGAAAAATAAAAAATTAATAAACATCGAATAAATTCAAGGAATATTTAGAAGAATGAAAGAGATACAAAATAAATTGAAAACTTCGAAAGATTCTTAGAAATTTAGATTTTTGAAGATTAAAAAAAAAAATTTGGAAGCTTTAAAAGATTTTCGAAAGGTTTTCATAGAATAAACAAAATTTTCTTCATATTTCTGGGAAAGTTTAGAAGATTATTAGTGAGTAAAAAAATATTTTCAGGAATTTGAGACGTTTTAAATGGATTAAGAATATTCGAAAACTTGAAAACATTTTCGTAAGTTTATCAAGTATTTCTTGATTTATTCCAAACTTCTAAAAAATCTAAACATCCTCGAAAAGACTCGAATTTTTCCTAACATTTTGTAAAATCCTATAAAATAAAAAAAAATCTCTAAAATCTTTCAGATTCTCTTTTGGCATTTTCAAAATATTCAAAAAATTTTCTCATTTTTTTCAAGAATTTTATGAAAATTATATTTATATAAATTCAAAAACAAACTGATAGTACTTTTTTTGTTCTTAATATTTAGAATTTAATTTCAGCTCAAATTTTCACGTGTTCAAAAACTTTTAACAAATAAATAGTTATTCAAAATTTTTATATTGTGTTATTATTAATATGATTTTGAATTTTGTCTGAATACATAAAAGACGTTTAATAAATAAAAAAAAAGGTTTTCTTAAGACTAAAGTCTTGTCTAGAAATAAATAATATTTTGATGTAACAATTAACGCCTTTTCAATATTTTTTCTTTTCATATAAATATTGAAGTTACTTGATGTATGTACTAATGAAAATTCACAAATTGAACATGTTTTTTAAATACCATTTTTAAATAAAGGCAAATTAAATGATGAAGAAATATAATTGAAAACTTGAATAATAAATAAGAACAGAAATTTTGGAATCTTGATAAAGCGTTGAGTGATTGTTCTTTACATTTTTATATTCAAGGTTGTAATAAAAATGAATGAATTTATAGAGAAAATTTATTACAAAATGGATCAGACTTGACATAATGATGGAAGGATTTCGGAAAATAACAATGAAATAAACCAACTGCTGCAACCTCGATTCCATAGACGATAAAGATGAATAGTTTGCCCGGAAATTTGAATGTGAGTACAAATCAGGGTGCGAAGGCTAAAAATGCATTGAAAAGAGACTCTCTGGAGACGATATTCAGACAACGAAAAATGTTTGAAAACATCCCTCTTTTCCTTATTCAGATCGTGGCTTGAAATTTAAAAGCTTTTCAAATAGTGAAAGAATTGAGTACATCAGGTCTACAATAAAATCGAAAGCATTGATGGAAATGTTCCATATTATTTAGTATTGATTTCTGAAAGTGATTACAAGTGATTAAAAAGTTATTCCAAGATGAAATTGGGAAGGTTTTTTGCTTTTCAAAATAGAACTACTTTTTTCAACGGTACTTTCGATTAGAAGAGAAAACAATTTTCAATAGAGAATAAAAATTTCGAATCACTAATCAGTTTTTAGTTTTGTTTTTTTATTTATTTCTAGTGTTACATAAATGTAATTCTCCTAGGACGCTTAGAAATTCAAAATTTTTCTTGAAGATTTCACATATGTCAATTCAAAGTTTCTACAAATAATTAAAATTTATTAAAAAAATTTTTTTCTGCAAATTTGCATTACAAAAAAAATCATTCTCAACGAAAAATGTGATACATAATTGATCCTCTTGACAAAAAAGATTGTTTGAATTCAAGAATTTCCAACAAAATAGCTGAATGAACCAAAAAAGATTAATTTTTATCCAGTTGTAATTTGAACAAAAAATAAACAAAATTTCTAGCAAAACAGAATAATTTTCTATAAAATGGTTCAAATTTTTAACCCGAAAATATGAATTTTTAACAGAAAAGTTAATTTCGAACCAAAAACATGAATTTTCTACGTGAAAGACGGATTTTAACCTAATAGTTATATTTTCATCCAAACATATAAATTTGTAACCGAATCAAGGAATCTTTATCAGAAAAATAAATTTCCTCCCAAGAAAGACAAATTTTCAATAAAATACATGCATATATTTCCAACAAAATCGTCATCAATTTTAACTCATTCATTCGAGAAAGAGAAAATTTTTCAAAAATCTTTTGAAATAAAGTTAAATTTTGTTAAAAATTTTTCTAAGTTTCAAATTATGCATTTAATCGTTCCGAAACTTATATTTTCAAATGATTCAAATTATTTTATAAATTTTTCTTCAAATTAAAAAAAAATAAAGATTGGATTCTTTTTTGAAAATTTCGGAATTTTCAAAAATATTTTCTTAAAATTAATTTTTTATAGTTCCTTGAATCTTTCACATTATTTATTGGTTTTGAGGAACCTTTTGAACAATTAATTTTTCGAAATAAAAAAAAAATTTAATTTTCCTAGGAATTTCAAGACATTTTTTTCAATTCACTTTCTAAAATGAAAAGCTATTGAAACATTTTATTCGAAAAATTAATTTAAGAAAAAAAGGAATTTCCAAAGAAAAATGTGATAGTTGAATTCTGATAAATCTTGAAAATCTTTGAAATTTTCTCCACGAAATATTCAAAAATTGAAATGTTTGAAAATTGAAAATTACATATTGAAATTTCACGAAACTTATATTTTTAAATAATTCAAATTATTCGTAAATGTTTGTTTGAATTCTGAAAAATTAAAAAACTGGATTCTTTTTTGACTTTTTTGTTTTTATTCAATTGTTACCTTCTAATTTTTTCAATTTTTTCTTAATTTTCTCCTAAAATTCACTTCTTAAAATAAAAGCTATTGAAAATTTTTAGTTGTAAAATTAATTTTCAAAAAATGAATGCCCAACGAAAAATTTGATAGTTGATGTTTCAACTGAAAAACGATATTCACTTTAACTCATTCATTCAAGAATGAGAAAATTTTTCTTACATTTTTTTAAATCTTTAATGTCTTTAAATTTATCTTAATCTCTTTAAATCTTGAAAATCTTCGAAATTTTCTTCTCGAAATATTGAAAAATTTAAATTTTGTTTTAAATTTTTTGAAATCTTTAAAAATTCAAAATTATAGATTGAATTTCTCGAAAATTATATTTATAAATCATTTGAATTATTCATAATTGTTTTTTCAAATTTGAAAAAATTGAAAAATCGGATTCTTCTTTGACAATTTTGGAATTTTTACAAGATATTTTCTTTAAATTAATGTTTCGAAATTCTAGGAATCTTATAAAAAATTTTTATTATCATTAAGCTTCGAAAAATCTTTAAGAAGCTTCAAAATTTTATTTTGAAATCTTCAGAAATCTACATTTCCTTTACAATTAAGGCTTTCAAAATATAAACAAAAAATTGTAATTTTCTGAGTTATTTTGAGATTTTTTAAATTTAATTGTTGCCTTTCAATTTTTTGAAAAGTTTTTCAATTTTCTTCCAAATTTCATTTTTAAAATGAAAAACTATTAAAAATTTTCAATTGAAAAATTAATTAGAAGAAAAATTCAACAAAATAGCTAACTTTTTTATAAGAAATATGAATTCTCAACAAAAAATGTTATATTAGATATTTCAATCCAAGAAATGTTTTCATTTTAAATAAAAAACATATGAATTCATTCAAAGAAGAATAACTTTCAACTAAAAAAGATCAATTTTCATCTAAAAATTGAGAAGATAAATTTTCATGAAAAAATTCATGTTTAACAAAAGAAATTTCAATCAAATATGAAGAATCTTCGATCAAAAAATTAATTTTCAAAAGAAGAATGTGAATCTCAATGAAGTGATTGATAGTTGAATTTGCAACTAAAAAAGTTAAATTTTTCAATAAAAATGAAATATTTACGTTTTCACTTGAAACAATTAATTTTCCAAAAAAAAACGAGTTTCCAATGAAATAGTTCAATTTTCAAGAAGAGCGATAAATTTTCAACTAAAATGATGAATCTCTAATTCACAGTTAAATTTTTAGTTTAACCAATGAATTTTGCACAAAAAAACCGATTTTTGAATAAAATAGTTACACTTTCAAACAAAGACATGAAATTTGAACTAAAACGATATACTTTTAATGAAAAAAAAAATTAATTTCAATCAAGAAGATAAATTTTTTACCAAAATAGATGAATTTCTAATAAAAAATAAAAGAGTTTAATTTTCAGTTGAAAAATTAATTTGCAAACAAAAACAATGAATTTTCAAGAAAGTGCCTAAAGTTTCTACAAAAAAGATCAATGAAATATTTATATTTAACCAATAAAAAAAATAATTTTCAACAAAATATTACGAATTTTCAATTAAAAAAATAATATTAAATTCTTGAAACTAATTTTTTTTCAAAAAGTTTTCTATGAATTAACGTAGTTCCGACACCCACTCCTGAAAGATTTAAAACATTTTTGACCCATCAAGGAATGTTTTTGCTAATTTTGAGTTTCAGGGTGGGTGCAAAATTCCAATTTTCTTATATCGGGCTACAAATCTCAAATATCCGTCGAGACTTGTGATTTTTCATTTTTTTTAAATCTAGAAAGTACCAGCAACTAATAAAATGGTTATCCCAACTAATATTAACATATCTTACAAACTAAATAATTGGCCCAACTAAAATTTTTTTCAGTTTATTGTCAATATTAGGACTTCAGAAATTTTTCTATCCATATCGTACGTTTTCAAACATGAAAGAAATGTTATTTTCACTGTATAACAAATGACTAAATGGATCCCAATAGTCAGCTTTTAAGGTGCTTCAAACTAATCGATTCTTAGAATAATACAAAATGCAGCCACAAGGATGAATTGTTTGATGCAATATTTTTACCACATAATCTAGAGGATTATACATGTGCGTGACCAGAGCCCTTTTTTCGAAAAATGGTCCTGTTGTTGTTCTTAGTTGTTAATTGGAAATATGTTGAATTTTCTGCGCCTGGAAACGGACAATGCGCTGCTGGGAGTGTATCCATAGTAAACCGAAAACAGGTGCACAGCATATTTTCAAGTAACAAAAAAAAACAAGACCATTTTTCGAAAAAAGGGCTTTGGTCGCGCACATATAAGCCTTTTGATTATGTGGTAAAAATATCAAACCAAACAATTCATCCTTGTAGTCGTATTTTGTATCATTCTAAAAACCGACTCGTTTCAAGCACCTTAAGACTGAAGAGAATCTAAAACTGCTTTTCCAAGCTCCATTTTAATACCGGAAATGATACTTTTTTCAGGATGTTCCATAATAGAAAAAAAAATAATAGGAAGAATGGGACAAGAAATACAACATCCGTGGAAAGTCGATGGTCTGTTGGGTACATTGGGATGCAGCAGTGAAACAGTCGTACAATAGATTAGAGATAAAGGAACAGAGAGTAAAGTGAAACCCTAGTTCGAATACAATGACAGTGTGGCTGCTTCGAGGAAACAAGACGAACCATTCAGAGCTATTTGGCAACGTTATTTGAAACTACACCTGACCATTCATAACTTAATCTCAGTATGACCTGGAAAGGAGAATTTTCCATTTAGAGAACACTTGCACTTCCTATCAACAAGAACAGGCCCAGAAGATACCATTGTCTAGCCGAAATGATTTTAGAGGATTGCTATAGGTCAGGAAATTCTGGAAAGCCAGGGGTTGTCAGGGAAAATCTGAAAGAGTTGGGGAATTTTCGATAAAGTGAAGTAGAAGTTTAGGGGTCATCCAAAAATTACGTCAGGCAAGTTTTTTCAAAATTTCAACCCCTGCTCTGACAAGTAAGATACAGTTAGATTTGCTTTAGAACAACATAATCTTACTAATATTTTATAATCTTAGGGATACAGTAAACCCCAGGATAAAGAAACTCAAACGAAACGCGCAAATGAACCACCCTGCATGATACAATCCAAACGAACTAATCCAAACGACCAGCCCAAACGATCGAACACAAACAGATCGAACAGAAACAGACCGAACCGAACCAACCAACACAAACCAATCAACACAAAATAATGAAAACCAGCAAAACAATCCATACCGAATGAACCAAATCAACAAACCCAAACCAACCCACTCAACCTAAACGAACCAAACAAAACGACCAAACAAACCCAAACCAACAAATCCAAACAAGCCAACCCAAACGAGCGAACCTTAATGAAATGAACAAAGCGAACCAACCCAAACGAACGAACCAACACCAACTATCCCAATATGTGTTGGCAACAAACTTCTCATATCGTGCCTTCATTGGCTAGAGTTGAATACATCCTGCTCAGATCTTGCCTTCAGTGGATGAATATCGACAACAGCCTGCTCATATCTTGCCTTCATTGAATAAATATTGTTAACAGCTTGCTCATATCTTGCCTTCGTTGGCTGAATTTCAACAACAATTGAGAAGTTAACTCACGATGATCTTGAAAAATGACCTGTCTCTTTAGGTCATGACGTTCTTAGCATTTTTTTCAGAATTTCAACCCCGCTCTTACAAGTAAGGAACAGTTAGATTTTCTTCAGAACAACAAAACCTTACTAAGATTTCATAAGCTTGGGAGCACAGTAAACCCCGGGATGAACCAACTTGAACGAACCATCCAAACATACCACCCCGAACGATACAATCCAAACGAACAAACCCAAACGAACCAACCCAAACGATCGAACACAAACAAACCGAACAAACCAACCAACGCAAACCAATCATTACAAACTAATGAAAGCCAGCAAAATAATCCATCCCAACTAAACCAAACCAACCCAAATAAACTCACCCAAACCAGCCAACCCAAACGAACCCTCCAACCCAAACGAACCAGCCAACCCAAACGAACCATCCAACCCAAACGAACCATCCAACCCAAACGAACCAGCCAATACAACCAAACCAACCAGTCCACACCAAACGCAACCAGCCAATCCAGCCAATCCAAACAATCCAACCCAAACGAACGAACCTAAATGAAATAAACCCAGGCAACCAACTCAAACGAACGAACCTACACCAACTATCCCAATATATGTTGGCAACAAACTTCTCATACAGTGCCTTCATTCGCTAGATGTTGACTACATCCTGCTCGTGTTTTGCCTTCATTGGATGAATATTGGCAACAGCCTGCTCAGATCCTGCCTTCATTGGATGAGTATCGGCAACATCCTGCTCAGATTTTGTAAAGTTAGATTTTCTTCAGAACAACAAAATCTTATTACGATTGTATAAACTTCAGACACAGTTAACCCAGGGCTCGGAACGGGTTACATTTTAGTAACTTAGCTACTTTTTTGATCTGTTGTTACTAAAAAAGTTACTTATTTTATGAAGAGGTTACTGTTGGTTACATTTTTCGCCTAAAATAAGGAAATGAATTAATTCAAAAATCGTATTATTAAAAAAATTGTGAAAAATTTAAAAATTCACATTTTCTCAGTAAATTTTGCACTGTAGTGCCAGGAAAATTAAAGGGAAAACAGTAAAATAATAATTTGTTCGTATGTTAAATGTATAAAAAGGGCTATTAATCGAATTATTCTGAATCGTGATAAAAATTGCAATTTAGCTAAAATTGCTAGTTTTTAAATTAAAATTTATAACTCTCCTATTGAAATTTTAGTTTAAAATTTGTTTCTTTTGGTAGAAAATTCATCTTCATGATTGAAAATCACCGTTTTGTTTTAAAACAAATAATTTTATTTGAATTTTTTGTTTGTTGCTAGAAATGTACTTACTTTTTTTTATTCGTCTTTTTCGGCTGAAGATTCCCCTGTTTTGGTATAAAAATTTAACTATTTGGTTGACAGATCATTTTTTCTGTCAAAAACACATATTTACTGGTTGAAAATTCAACTGTTGTATGAAAATTGGTCTTCTTGGCCTAAAAAATAAACAATTTGGTTCAAAAATAACCTATTTTATTAAAAATCGTATTTTAAATGAATTCTTTTGTTTTCAAATTAAATTATAATCTTTTCCAGTTATTTTATGAACTAATATAACATTATATATATATATACTAATATAATTACATATCTCGTTAACAATTCATTTTTTTGTTGAAAATTCATAATTTTGTTGGTAATCTTCTTGTTTGAAAATTATTCTTTCTGGTTAAAAATTCAAAAATTCCAGTTAAATATTTATCATTTCAGTTGAAAATTCATCTTTTAGGTTGAAAATAAAATTATTTGGTTTTTAAGTTACACTCTTTTGTAACAACTTTTTTTTTTCGTTGAAGATTAGTCATTTTAATTAAAAATTAATTTCTTTGGTTGAAAAATGAGCTGTTTCATTGAAAACTTGTTTTTTCTTTGGATGGTTTTCTGTTAAAAATTATTTTTTTCACCTGAAAATATAACTATTATTTGAGTCGGATATTTCATAGTTTTAGTTAAAAATTCATCTCTTTGTTTGAACGTCCATTTTTCTGACTAAAAATTTAATTATTCAATTTTTGCTTGGAAAATGATCTCTTTCAGTTGAAAATTCGTCTTTTTTGGTCAAAATTAGTCTTCTTGGTTGAAAATTCATTTTTTTTGTCAAAAATTCAATTATTCTAGTTAAAGATTCATTATTTCACTTGAAAATTCATCTTTCTGATTTGAAATTCCACTATTCCAGTTAAATCTTCAGACTTTTATTTGAAAATTCATCACTTTGTTTGAAAATGTAACTATTTTCTTGAAAGCTAGTTTTTTTTGTTGAAAGTAATTTTTTCAACTGAAAATGTAACTCATTACAATTGGAAATTCTATAGTTGTAGTTAAAAATCCATCTGTTTGGTTAAACATGAACTTTTTTGAACTTGAAATTGAATTATTTAAGTTTAATCTTTGAACTAAAGTTGAAAATTAAGTTTAAAGGTAAATCCATACTTACTGATCGAAAATTCAACTGTTTTGTAAAAATTGTTTTTTTTTTTGCTTGAAAACTCAACAATTTGGATGAACAATAACCAATTTTGTTGAAAAATCCTCTCTTTAAAATGGATTCCACTGTTTTTTATATTAAATTGAAAGCTTTTTTGATTATTGTATCAACTATTACATTTTTCGTTAACAATTCATCTGAGTCAAAAAAATTTAACCATTTTGTTAAAAGTTGAACTACTTTCTTAAACGTACATTTTTTTGGCAGAAACTTCGTCTTTTTTGGAAACAAATCTTTCTTTTTGGTTACTTTTTTGCTACATTATTGTTACTTTCCAGTTACGTTTTTGAGAGAATTATGGTTACTATTTCACTATTTTTTTAAGCTTGAGCAGTTATCTTAATAATTAATATCTGATCAAAATGAACAGCTTTTGTGGATCCAAAATAAATTTCGATCAAATTTCATTCATATTGGTAAATAGCCGTTGTGGATTTCACAAAAATTTTTTTTTTCCAAACAAGGAAAAATCACAAATATTTACCAGAAGAACTGGGACATGAAAATCTAAAAAATAGTGGCCAACCTGGTATAGATTCAGTCTCGCTCGCGGCTAGTGACCTATAGGTATAGACATTTCACCCACACAGAGAAACAATTAATAACACTGTTTCATTGTTATGTTTCTCCTGGTTTCATGTTTTGAATCTCGAATACGTGCAGTCCTCTGTGTTTCAAATGATTGCCTTCAATGAAAGGTATTAAAAGATTTGAAATTAGTTTTGACAAAAAGTGAGAAATGAAAATTCTAAACAAAGTTATTTGAAATAGAGCATTTTTTCCAAATTTGCGATTTTAAATTAGGGTGTGTTGAAAAAACGAAATTCTGGAATTTGAAATCGCTACAATGCAAAAAAAGCGTATTGGGATGCTAAGAAATTATGATTAATTTGGAATCGCTAGTTACCCGCGCTTGAAAAAAATGTTTTTAAAAATTCTCGTTTGCAGAGTTTTCAATTTTTTTTAGATTTCATTTTTTTACATTCCAGGTGATCAGAAAAGTATGGAAAAAAATCACCAAGATCCAGGAATCGAAACTGGGAATGCAACAAATTTTTAAAATTACGATATTGGTATTTAATGAAATTATCTTTATAACTTGTGGTTTAAAATTTTTATGAGCATGTGGAGACTTTTTTAACATGAAAGTACATACATTAATGTACTTTTCTGTCTAATTAGACAAAAAATCGACAAGAACCAGAATTCGAAACTGGAATTACAGCACATTCACAAAATTAGGAATTGGCTTTTTAATCGGATTTTTTTAAAATTGTATTTTCAATGTAAAAGGAACGCACATGCTCAAAAATTTTCTCAAACCACAAGTTATAAAGATAATTTAATTAAATAACAATATCAGAATTTTAAAAATTCGCCCTATTTTAAATTTCGATTTCTGGGTCTTGGCGATTTTTTTCCTAGTGTCTTTTTACCACTGAAAAGTTTTCAAGTCCCCCAAAAAATTCTTCTATTTACACAGGTTAATCTAGAATTTATCTTAGGAAATGGCTGTTCAAAATCGGCAACAATTTGGGAAGGCTTTTCTGACCCTTTGAAATTAAAAAGAAAATTGAAAATCAAAATAATTTTCAAACTCTGCGAAGAAGACATTTTTCAAAAATCTATAGATTCCCAATTAATTATACTTTTTTAGGATACCTTATTATAAATATACTGTTCAGATTTAAATGAATTCATAATTATTAATCAATTCGTGAAATCAAAATTGGTCAAGTAATTTGGAAAAAAATATTGATAACAAAATATATTAAGAAACTTTTTCTATAAAGTACACTATAGAAATTTCTAAAATAAATTTGAATAAGCTTTTGAGACAATATAGAAACAATATGTCTAAAATGGCTTTTTAAATTTTATTTTAAAAACCTATATAATAGGGTTTTTTCACAAAAAAAGTTTTTCAGTGTATTTTATCACGAATATTTTTTCCAAATTACTTAGCTAACTTCAATTTCACAAACTCATGTAGTTTTACCTGGCAGAAATTTTGCATCGTAGAGTTTTTTTTTTAATTTCATGTATTTTTGTAATTAAAAAAAAAAGATAAGTAGGTTCAGTTCATATAATTTTATGCAAATTACTCATTTACTAGATTTGAAAAGTTTAATTCATTTTCAAAAATAATGTTCGTAAACCGCGTATCTGCCCGTTAAATTATTTTAAATTTCGGGTCATTTCTCAATCCTGATAGAAGGAGTTTTTTGCCAACGAACTAACCAAAAGGAAACAAACCGGAACGGAATACCCGAAGGAAACACCGCGACGATACAACCCAAACGAACAAACCCAAACGAACAAACCCGAACGAACAAACCCAAAGGAACCAACCTAAACGATCGAATACAAACAAACCGAACTAAAACAACCAACTCAAGCAAACCAACCCAAAACAACCAACACAAACTAATCAGAACTAACAAAATGATTCATGTCAACTAAACCAAACCAACAAACCCTAATCAATCAACCCAAATCGACCCACCCAAACGAGTCAACCCAAACGAACCAACCCAATCCAAACCAACTCACACCAACTAATTCAAACCAAACACAACCAGTCAACACAAAAAAACAGTCAAAACTTACCAAGCCAAACGAACGAACCTGAATGAAACAAACTAAGCGAACCCGAAGAAACCAACCCAAACGAACCACTCAAACGAACCACCCCGAGCGATACAATCCAAATCAGCAAACTCAAAGATCGAACACAAACAAACCGAACCAAACCAACCGAAGCAAGCCAACCCAAAACAGTCGACACAAAATGCTGAAAACCAGCAAAATAATCCATACTAACTGAAACAAACCAACGAACTCAAACCAACCAACCCAAATGCACCAACCGAAACAACCTAACCAATCCAAACCAACCGAAACCAAACCAATCCAAAATAAACCGAACCCAAACCAACCAATCCAAATGCAGCCAGCCAACCCAGAGGAACCAACCAGAACTTACAAACCCAAACGAACGAAACTAAATGAAACAAACCAAGCGAACCAACCCAAACGAACGAACCCACACCAACTATCCTAATATGTATTGGCAACAAACTTCTCATATCTTGCCTTCATTGGCAAGATGTTGACTACATCCTGTTTAGGGCTTGCCTTCGTTGGATGAATATTGGCAACAGCCTGCTCATATCTTGTCTTTATTGGCTGAATATCAAAAACAATTGAGAAGCTCAATCACATTTTGTGCCTAGTTCTTTAAACAGGGATCTTTAAAATTCCCTCCTTTTAAATCAAAATTCAAATAATTTTTAAAAACTCCCGTTCCATTTCGACAATTCCTTGTTCAAAGTCGGATAATAATTCTGTAGGAAAATTCTTTTTCCTGAAGTCTAAATTATGAAAATTCTCTATTCGAAAGTGAAAATTATAATTTTTTACTGAAATTTCCTGTTCCAAATCACAAGTACATTTACTTGCAACATTTTTTTTCATAATTTAGAATTATAGAAACTCCCTTCTCCTATTGTTCAGAAGAGGAAACTTTTAAATTCTGGCAATTTTTTTTTTGAAACAAAAAAATTTAATTCAAACAGATTCTGATTTGAAACAAGGAATTTCCAAAATTTGACGAATTCCGACTTAAAGCAGGGATTTTTTTTAAATTTCCTTCTTATAAATCAGAATTTATAAATTATTTTTTAAAATTTTCAGTCCTATCTGCAAAACTACATGTTCCTAAACAAAATTATAATTCTTTACAAACATTTTTGGTTATATTTAATTTATTTATTCCTCGTCCGAAAGCAGAATTATATTTCTTTAGAAAGTTCCTAGACCAGGTCACAATTGAACTAATTTTCAAAATTTCCTGTTCGAACCCAAATGTATTACTCGATAATTAAAAAAAAATAACGATTTGAATTTCAAGTAAAAAAAAGAGTTGAATGCAACCAAAAAAGACAAATTTCTAAAGAAATAGTTGAATCTTAACCAAAACTGATTAATATTCTGCCAAAAATGTTTGCAAAATATTTGCAATTTCAATTTAAAAAAAACATGAATTGTCAAACAAATAGTTGAATTTTCTGCTAAAACAGTTGAATTAATGAAAAAAAAAAATAGCCAAATAATGAAAATTTTTACTAAAAATATAATAGTAGACTTTTTAATTAAAAACAATGAGCTTTCAAAGAAAAATAGTTTGATTTTATTACTGGTTTTTATTATTTCGATTAAAACTGAGAGAATGGGAAAGATTTTTGAAAAAAGCGGAAAATGAGGAATATCTTAAAAAAAGGGCGAATTTTTTTCTAAATTCTCTAGATACACTTATTTGATTCAAGAAATCTGAAAATCAAATCAAATTTGAAGTTTAGCAATATGCTATTCAATTTTATATATTAAAAATTTGCACAATGAGGTTTCCTTGACATGAAAATATTGAAAACGTCTCACGATCTGCAAAGAAATTCAGCGAAACCTCACGAACTGTAAAATTATTTCACATCTCGGGAATTCAAGAATTGAGAATTTTACTCAGTCAGGTAAACACCGACCGACGATAAATTTCAGAGCACATGATGAAGTATTCTTTTCAGAAAATACACGGGAATTCCGTGTACAAGAGATATCACGTGCCAACGAAAGCATAAATATGAATTTAAAAAAGTAATAAAATTTCCTACATCATTTTAAAATAAATTAAGTCTCGAGAGAAATTGTCAAGACTTACAATATTTTTCATTTGCTTCAGGTAGTATCATTTATCAAAGGACCTTTTTCTCTCAGACAGAAAACGAATTTTTAAGAAGGACTAAAAAACAATATTTTTGTCACAC
>CAKNXH010001780.1:106079-119023 GCA_932178445.1 Andricus quercusramuli
GTAGGAAATTCGTCCTTTCAGATTGAGATCAATAATTTGTTGTCGAAATATGTTATTTGTTTAAAATATAATGGTTGAAAATTCAATTTTTTAAAAATAAATGTCCTTTTAAATTAAAAATTTATTTGTTGTGGTATAAAGTCGTCTTTTTTAGTTAAAATGAACGAATTCTAAATTTTTCAATTTGAATCTAAAATTCTATTATTTTATTCCGTTTACAAAAGATCAAAATGTTGGTATTTAAAAATGAATGGTCTGGCGAAACGGAAAGTTGGTCTAGGAAATATCAGGTTTGGTTAGATAATTCGTCACTTGTTAGTTCAAAATTTATCTCTTTAGTTGAAAATTTACCTAATGTGTCAAAAATTCCTTTGTTTTTGTTGTTAAATTATTTTTCAATGAAAATTTAACTTTTCCATTTGTGATCGAAAACCGATCTACAGTTGAAAATTCAAGTATTTGTCTGTATTGATTTAAATATTCTACTACTTTGATGAAAATTTATTCATTTTATTAAAAATATTTATTATTATTATTTATCATTATTAGTTGAAAATTAGACTAATTTGTTAAAAATAATTTTTCTTGTTGAAAATTAATTTCTTTACTGAAAATTCAACTTTTACATATTTGGTTGAGAACTGATCATTTTCAGTTGAAAAGGCAACTATTTCACTGAAAATTCATGTATTTGGTTGAAAATTCGATTTTTTTTTTGTGGAAAATTAATCTTCTTGATTGAAAATTCCTCATTTTGGTGGAAAATTCAACTATTTTGTTAAAAGATTAATTATCTTGTTTCAGATTGAAATTTAATCTTTTTTCTTTGAAAATTTAAATATTTTGTTGAAAATTCGTCTTTTTTGGTACAAAATTAATCTTCTTGTGCGAAAATTAGGCTTTTTGGGTGAAAATTCAACTATTTTGTTGAAAGTTAAGTATCTTGTTGGAAATTCGGTTGTTTCTTTTTTTTCACGAAATATTTAATGTTTTTTGGTTGAAGATTCATCGTTTTTCTTTGAAAATTCGACTATTAGATTAAAAATGTATCTTTGTAGGTAGAAAGTACAAGTATTGATTTAAATATTCTACTACTTTGATGAAAATTTATTTATTTGTTTGAAAATATTAATTATTATTATTTATCATTATTAGTTGAAAATTTGACTAATTTGTTAGAAATTACTTTTCTTGTTGAAAATTAATGTTTTTACTGAAAATTCAACTTTTACATTTTTGGTTGAGAACTGATCTTTTTCAGTTGAAAATGCAACTATTTCACTGAAAATTCATGTATTTGGTTGAAAATTTGATTTTTTATTGTAGAAAATTAAACTTCTTGATTGAAAATTCAACTATTTTGTTAAAAGATTAATTATCTCTTTCAGGTTGAAATTTAATCTTTTTTCTTTGAAAATTTAATTATTTTGTTGAAAATTCGTCTTTTTTGGTACAAAATTAATTCTCTTGTTTGAAAATTAGTCTTTTTGGGTGAAAATTCAACCATTTTGGTGAAAGTTAATTATATTGTTGGAAATTCAATTGCTTATTTTTTCTTGAGATTTTTATCGTTTCTGGTTGAAGTATAATCTTTTTTCTTTGAAAATTCGAATATTAGGTTACAAAAGCATCTTTGTACATAGGTAGAAAATACAAGTATTGATTTAAATATTCTGCTACCTTGATGAAAATTTATTCATTTGGTTGAAAATATTTATTGTTATTATTTATTATTATTCTTAGTTGAAAATTGGATTGATTTGATCAAAATACCTTTTTTTGTTAAAAATTAATATTTTTCAGTTGAAAATTCAACTATTTGTCTGAAAATTAGTTTTTTTTTTTTTTAGAAAATTAGTCTTCTTGATTCGTCTCTATTATTTTATTCTGTTTTTAAAAGATTGAAATGTTGGTATTTGAAAATTAATTAATTGATTTTTTTTTAGTTGAAAATTCAACTATTTTGTTGAAAATTCAATTATTTTTTCATATAAATATTCTACTACTTTGAAAAAAATTAATTATTTTGATGGAAATTCAAGTATTTTGTTAGAAAGTCATATTTTTTGGCTGAAAATTCAACTTTTTTGTTGGTAATTCGTCTATTTGGACAGAAAATTTGTCCTTTTGAATTGGAAACATATTTTTGTTGAAATAAATTATTAGGTTGCGAATATAATGTTTGAAAACTCATCATTGTAGTTAAAATTTTATTTTTTTAGTTAAAAATTTAACTAATTCGTTAAAAATTCCTTTTTTTGTTGAAAATTAATTTCTGTACTGAAAATTCAACTTTTACATTTTTGGTTAAAAATTGATCTTTTTGGTTGAAAATTCTTTTTGGATGGAAAATTTGTTTTTGTAGAAATAAGTTATTTCGTTAAAATATCTCGGATTAAAATTCAACTGTTTTGTTGAACATTCGTCATTTTAAATTGAAAATTCATTTTCTGTTATAAAATCGTATTTTTCGGTTGAAATAAATGAATTCTAAATTCTATTATTTTATTCCGTTTATCAAAGATTAAAATGTTGGTATTGGAAAATTAATCGTCAGGGGAAACTAAAAATTGCTCTAGGAAAAATCAGGTCAGGTTGGAAAATTTATCTCTTTAGTTAAAAATTTGACTTATTTGTTGAGAATTACTTTTTTTTGTTAATTAATTTTTTAATGAAAATTCAACTTTTCCATTTTTTATCGAAAATTTATATTTTTCAGTTGAAAATTCAACTATTTGTCTGAAAATTGATGAATTTTTTTGAAAATTCGTCTCTTGCGGTAGAAAATCAATCAAAATTCAATTACATTTTTGGTCGAAAATTTAACTGTTTTGTTGAAAATTTGTCTAATTGTGTAGAAAATGCGTCCTTTTGGATTAAAAATTTGTTCTTAAAATTAATTATTTGGTTGAAAATATAACGATTGAAAATTCATCTTCGTAGGTTGGAAATTCAACAGCTTGATTGAAAATTCAAGATTTTGGGTCAAAATAAAAATATTTGGTTGAAAATTTAATTATTTTGTTAAAAATTTAATTATTTTGTTGAAAATCTGAATTTTCAAAGGACTTTCAAAAGTGTGAAAATTCAAGAAGTTCTATTACGAAATGTACGACAGTAGTCAGTCATGCAATTTATGAATAGGATATTAAATTCCAAAGGGGAATTTCATTTACAACCAGGCCGGTTTCAATGCAAAGAATTCGGATAGTTATCTCGGAAATTTGAATGGACGGAGTTCTGGAAAATACATCAGTAGGTTCATGGAAAACTTATCTTATGTCAAAAAAGAGGAAAACCGAGCTTCATTAAAAGTAGTGAGACAAAAGTAAAAAAAGCTTCTTCAGAAACTTGAGTTTGAAGGAATTTTCAACAAACTACATACATTTTTAAACAAATAGTTGAAATTTTAATTCAAATATACATTTTTAATGGAATGTTAAAATATTTAAATTTTTAGTTAAGAAATTAATTTTTAATAAAAAAATTTTAACAATTGAGATGAATTTTCGAGCAATGAAATTAATTATTAACAAAGTATTTCTAATTTCAACCAAGTAGTGCAACTTTTATCCAAATAGTGGATTGTCAACCAATGAAGATGAATTCTTAAAAAAAAATTAATTTCCAATAAAAAATTAATAGACGATACTTCAATTTTAAATTAAAAATAGTCGAATTTAACTAAATAAGACCAATTTTCAACGAAAAAGTTGAATCCACAACAAAAACAGACCAAAAGAGATAAACTATAATAATAAAAATATAAATTTGCAACTAAGCAAAAATTTGTCACTCAAAGACGAAAAAAAGATTCAACCAAATTGTAACATTTTCAAGCCAAAAAAGCGAATTTTTTTCTCTTAAAACAGTTAAATTTTTTACCTGAAAATATGAATTTTTAACAAGAAATGTCATTTTTTGATTAAACTGCATTCTGAAACATTCGTCTTTTTAGCTTAAAAATTTCACAATTTGTTATAAAATTCAACTTTTTTGTAAATTTTTTTTTTAATTGAAAATTTTTTCCAAGTGAAAATAAACTATTCCATTTTTGGTTAAAAAATTACCCTTTTTAGTTTAAAAATTCAATTATTGGGTCAAAGATTTATTGAAAATTGAACCAGAAGAAAAATGAAACAACAAATGAAATAGATGGATTTTCAGTTGAATAACAGACAAAAAAAAGATTTTTAACCAAAGAAAGGAATTTTTAATTAAAATCAATTAAATAAATAATATGATGTTCATGATTTTCGTTTACTAGGTCTAAAATCAATATTTTTTGAATATTGATTATTAATTTCATAAGTTGCGAAAAAAATCTCTCTAGCTCCGCCGGGATTCGAACACGAGGTCACACAACAGCAACACCCAGCAGAGTCAGAGAGATTTTTTTCACAACTTATAAAATTAACAATCAATATTCAAAAAATATTGATTTCAGACCAAGTGAACAAAAAACATCAACATCATATTATTTACTATATTTCACTGCTCGAGAAACATAACATCAATTTTTAATCAGTTAGTTGAATTTTCTACCTAATGGTCGAATTTTTATATAAAAAAGATCAAACTAATAATAAAATTTTTTTTTATTTAAATTTAATTAAGGAAGATAAATTTTCAACCAAGCCAAATGAAATTTTTACAAAAAAATATAATTTTTTAATCCTAAACGACGTTTTCTCTACCAGGAAAGACGAATGTCCAACCAAACAGTTGAATTATGAACCGAAAATATAATCGTAGACTTTTCAGCCAAAAAGAATTAAATTTGAGCCAAAAGTAGTTGGATTATTATTATTATTTTTTATTATTATATTTCATTATATATTTATCTCTCTTAAGATCACTGAAGTTAAGCAGTGTTGGGCGCGGTTAGTGTTTGGATGGGTGACCGCCCGGGAATACTGCGTGCCCACCACACCCGTCGTGGGTGTGGTGGGCCCACACTGGTAGTAAATATCCACCTAGAAACACTACCCGAACTGGGTTCGGCAATGAACTTTCGAGTTTGAACTGCTATAAATTTTTTTTTATATATATTTATCATATATTTGATTATTATTCATTTTGAATTTTTATTATTCATTATTTATTCATTTATGAATAGCCAGATTGTTTTGGTAGACGTAAAAACTTCGTTTTAATTAATTCAGTTCTCATTCAAAAGAAAAAACAAGAAAAAGTGGAAGTTTATGTGTATGTGTGTGTATGTGTGTTTGGATGTATATAAATTTTGAACTTCAGCTCCACTAGAGGCAAGACATCATTTTCAGTTAGTTCTAATTTAATCGCCATTCATCAAGTTACCACTGGCTCTCTATCACAAAAACAAATGGTACAGCCCCTTTTTAGTTCCGGCTCAAATTGATTCATGATGGTAAGGACAATTTCAGTATTAGCATCTCTTGCACATTAGTATCTCAACCATGTTAACATATTTCTCTTACACTTCGGACCGGAATATCCATTTCAAATAACTCAATATTGTAAAATTTATTTTCAAACAGGGTTTTTTCTGACCGGGAAAACTCGGAAATAGCCGGGAATCAAAATAAGAATTAGCCAAAAATCGTCTACGTACCTCAATTCCTCTTCCTCTTCTCCCTTCACTTATTTACTCTATTCCCCCTCTCCTCATTTTCCTTCACTTATCATACTTCTCCTTCTCTTATTTTCCACCACTTCCACTACTTCCCTCACCCTCATTTCCCCTCACACATTCCTCATTACTCCACAACTGACCTTCTCTTTTACCCTCCCTTATTTTCCCTACTCCTGCTTTTCTCACTTTCCATACTTCTCCCCGAATTTCCCATAACTGCCACTACTTCCTTTATCCTCATTTCCTTTTACTACCCCCTCATTACACCTAAATTCTTCTTCCTCATTTCCCTTCCTTAATTTTCACAACTCCTTCTTCCCTCATTTTTCATTATTTCTTACACTTTTCTTCTCTTATTCCCCATCACTTTCACTACTTGTCTTACCCTATTTTTCCCCTGACACTCCCTTCATTACCCCTCAATTTCCCTTTCTCGTTTCCCCTACCCCCACTTTCCTCATTTCCCCACACTTATCTCTCTTGCCTTATTTTCCTTTACTTGCACTACTTCCCTTACCCTTATTTCATCTCACTCTCACATCATTACGTCTTGATTTCTATTCTTCATTGTCCCTTGCCATTTCCTCTACTCCCCCTTCCCTCATTTCCCCTCACTCACTATTTCCTCACTGAACCTCCCATAATTTCCCATCACATCCACTACATTCTTTACCTTCATTTCCTCACACTCCTACCTCATTACTCCTCAATTCCGATTCCTCACTACCCCTCACATCATTTCCCCTACTTCCACTTCCCTCATTCTTCCCCTCGTTGCCCTCAAATTATTTTCACTATTTCCATTCCCCTCAGCCTACCACCGCTTATTTCCCCTATTTTCTCTCTCCTTAATTCCCTCATTTCCTTACTTCCTCTACTACCCACTCTTCATTCCACTATTTTATTCTATTATCTGGATGAAAATTTAATTATTTTGTTGAAAATTCAATAACTTGGTTGAAACTTGAACTATTTTGTTGAATTAACTATTCCATTTTTTAATGAAAATTGCTCTTTTTATTTCAGAATTTAACTATTTGGTTCATAATTGACCTTTTTTAGATGAAAATTCAACAATTTTTCGTTATCACAACACATTTTTTCCTTTAATTTTTTCAGGATTTTAAAAAGTTTTAGAAAAACTGAATCATATCAAAAGCTTTTTAAAAGTTTCAGAAGTTTTCAAGAGACTCGATAATAATTCGAATATTGAGAAGATTTCAAGTCACATAAAAGAAAAGTAAATTTGTTAAAATTTCAAAAAATGAAGCTTCTTATAAATTTTGAATGATTTCAAGACGATTGAACAAAATTTCGTAAGATTCCTGGAAAAATATTTTATGATTTTTTATTTGATTTTATCATTTTATCTTGATTTTATTATTTGATTTATTTTAGAAAAAATTCGGATCATTTTGTGTAATGTCGAGAAGGATTAGAAGATTTAAAGAGATTCGAAGAGAATTAAAAATTTAAAAGATCTTTGAAAATTCTTCTCTTGGTAGAAGTTTCATAGCTTTTTAGTTGAAAATGCAATTTCATACTTAAAAATCAATCAGTTTTGGTTGAAGATTCATATATTATTAAAAAATCCCTTTTTTCTGGTTGAATTCAACTATAATTTGTTTTAAATTAATTTTGTTTATGTTGAAAATGGATCTTTTTTAGTTGATAATTCATGTATTTTCTTAATTTTTTTTGAAAATTCAACTGTTTGGCTAAAAGTTGAACTACTTTGTTAAAGCTTTATTTTTTATGAAAATTCATAATTTTAGTTGAGAATTCAACTCTTTAGTGAAAATACATCTCGCTTTGAAGACTTTACTATTTTTCTGAAAATTTGTCTTTTCTAAATATAAGTTAAATTTTGAAAAGATTTAAACAAATTTCAAATAAAATGTGGATTTTTGAAGACTTTGGAACAAAATTTAGAGGCGTTGTAAGAATTTTGAAAGGTTGCAAAAAAATAAAATGTTAAATAATTTTTTATTTTGTCAAATGAATTTCAAGAGATTTAAAAAAGAATCAAATTATGAGTTTGAAAGATATTTAGAAACTGTGAAATTATTTTTAAAGAATTTAAAACTTGTAAAGATTTCCAAACATTCCGAAAATGTAGAATTTTTAAGATTTCGAAGAAAAATTCACATAGTTTCTAATTTCTTTGTAATTAGCCAATAATTATTGATCAACTATTCAAGAGTTGTTACAAAAATCTATTAAAAAAATGATTTTTGCAATACAATGTGAATTTTACATTAACTATTTTATAAACATATGAACATAATTCTAATCAAACTATTATAACAAACGACGAAAATTTTTGTATTGTAATCACTCTTCAATAATTAATAACTAATTAGTCACTAATACAAAATAAAATAAAAAATCATATCTAAGAATTATTTACTAAGTAAAATATCAAAAATAATTATTCAAAGATATTTTTAGCCAAAACAACATTTCTTATTTGTGCTATTTATATCAAAATTAAAAAATCTTTATTATTTCACCATAATATTTTTTTAAGGGTTTTGTAGCTCCAGACAGAAACCCTTATAGTTTCAGTAGGGTTTCCGTCTATCGTAATTTTTTCCCAGAACAGGAAATGAGTGGGGGGAAGGACAGGAAGTGAGGGTTAATGAGGGGAGGAAATGCAGGAAATGTGAGTGGAAATAAAGGGAAAGGGGAGTAGGGGAAGCGAGAGGAAATGAGGGGAATGTTATTAGTGAAAGTAAGGGGAAATAAGGAGAGAGAAAGTCAGAAAAGCAAGGGGAAATAAGGTAAGGGCAAGTAGGGGAAGCAAGGGGAAATAGAGGTGAGGCAGTAGGAGAAGCGAAGAAAAGTGTGATGATGAGTAAGCAGGGGAAGTGAGGGGAAGTAGGACAAGGGAGGAAAAATGAGGACATGGGAAGTGAGGGAAAATGAGGACATGGAAAGTGAGCGAAAATGAGGACAGGGAAAGTAAGGAAAAATTTTGGAATAGAAAGTAGGGAGTGTGAGGGAAAGTAGGAGTAACGAAAGGAAGGGATAAAGGTTTAATGAGGAGAAATAAGGGAAGCCAAAGTAGTTTAAGTGGGGGAAAATAAGAAGGAAGTAGGGGAACTAAGAGAAAGGAAATTATGGAAAAGTGACCAGAAATGAAGGAGAGGGGAAGTGGGAGGAGTAGCGGTAAATAAGAAAAAATAAGGTAGCAGAAGTAAGGGGAAATGAGGAGAGAGGAAGTAAGATAAGCAGGGGGGAATATGGAAAGGGGCGAGTAGGGGAAGTAAAGGAAATTAGGGGTGGGCAGTATGAGAAGAAAGGAAAAACGAGGTAGTGGTCAAGCAAGGAAAATGAGGGGACAAGAAGTAGGGGAAGCAAGAGAAAATGAGGCCATGGGAAGTAGGGAAAGTGAGGCAAAATTCAGTGCGGGAAAGTAGGTGTTATAATAAGATATAGAGGTTATGATGGGAAAGAGAGTAGATTAAATGAGAAGAAATAAAGAATATGGAAGTAGTGGGAGTGAGGGGGAATAAGGAGGGAGTAGAACACTGCAATATGGGAAATTACAGGAAATTTATGGGGAATGAGGGGAGACTGAGCGAAGGAAGTGAAGAGAAATTAAAGATGAGAAGTAGGTGAAGTGAGGGGAAATGATTCAATGTGAGGGTGGTTAGTGAGAGAACTGAAGGGTTTGCTAGTAGGTTAATGCGGTTGAGTAGGGGAGAAAAGATGATGCCTGAAAAAGGGAAGTAGGGGAAGTAGGCAAAGTGGAGTCTTAGTTGAGGAATTAAAGAGAGTGGGAAGTATAGGAGGAATAAGTTGTGGAAGGGAGTTGTTGCGAAGGGTGAAGTGAGGGAAGGGGGATTGGAAGACTACGAGAGTAGGAGATGGAAAGTAGAGAAGCGGATGAGAAAGTAGGGGAGTAGGGCAGTAGAAGAGTAGGGGACTAGGAGAATAGGAGAGTAGGGGAGTAGGGGAGTAGGCGAGTAGGGAAGTAGGGGTGTATGGGAGTAGAGGAGTATGAGAGTAAGAGAGTGGGAGAGTAGGAGAGTAGGTGAGTGAGGGAGTAGGAAAGTAGGGAAGTAGATGAGTAGGGGAGTTGAGTGGGTTAATGAGGGAGTTTAGTGGGTTAGTAGAGGAGTAGAGGAGTAGAGGAGTAGGGGAGTAGAGGAGTAGAGGAGTGGAGTACTAGAAAAGTAGATGAGTACATGAGTAGTGGAGTAGGGGAGTAGGGGTGTAGGGGAGTAGAGGAGTAGAGGAGTGGAGTACTAGAGGAGTAGATGAGTACATGAGTACATGAGTAGAGGAGTAGGGGAGCAGAGGAGTAGAGGAGTAGTGGATTAGTGGAGTAGTGGAGTAGTGGAGTAGTGGAGTAGTGGAGTAGTGGAGTAGGGAAGTAGTGGAGTAGGGAAGTAGTGGTGTAGGGAAGGGGAATTATTAGAGAAGAAGTTTTGAACATCTTATTTAATGTCTCAATTAACTAGGAAATTCATATTTACCGAAAATGTTTATAATTTGGTGCATTACTTGGAGTAAAATCACGGCAAAGTTTAGTTTTAACAAATTGAGGTAGAAACGTAAATAATCGAGGAGCGTCTCGAGTTTATTTAATGTGTACCGTGAGACCTCAAAGAAGAGAGAAGTTACACTATTTGGTCGGTGCTAGCCACGAAAAGTGGTGTTACGAATTGCGCAAAGGTAAACCGCACTCAGAAAAAAAAAAAAAAAAAAAAACCAACAGATATATTTACTTGTGCTTTTTCCGAAGGCTTTTCCTAGGTGTGAGTGTGAATATAGGTGGGTAATCGATGGCAAGCCACTTACTTAAAATAAATAATTGACCCGTCACGATACGAGCGGAAACGAGAAGTACACCAGAGGAGAGTTCCAGAGAATTTTTATTAAAAACGAAAAAATCGCAGTGAAGAAGAAATTTTCAATCATGAAAATGACCTTTCAACCAATTCCAAAAAAAGGCTCAAGACTTCATTCTCAGAATTCCCTGACTTTTTCCGAACTCATTGTTTATTTTCGCTGACCATTAATATTGAAGATCAACATCTTAATCTTGTGAGATTTTCAAAATAGAATCTTCTATGAATAAAAAAATAAATTTTTGATTCAAATTTATAAAGTTTTAATTTACTATTCTCAGGGGAATACTTGGAATCTTTTAAAATGCCCTAAGATATTTCAAATACTGTTAATTAAATAAATAAATAGAATATTGAAAAATATTTTTGATTAATTCGAAATCTATTGGCATTTTATCAGTTTCCTTTGGAATAATTTTAAAATATTGAGATCTATGTAAATTAACCTAAGATACTTTGAATCCTGTTTAATCCTTTAAAATTTAAAAAAATTTTTAAAAACTTTTGACAATTCCTTGAAACTTTAGAGAACTTTTGAAAATTTCTTGGAATTTTTTTGAATAGCCTGAAAACTTTAAAAATCTTTGAAATATATTGAAATTATTGAAATTAATTAAAAATCTTTCGGAATGTTTTCAAATATTTTAAAACATTTCAAAACCCTTTCAAATCACTCAAAATTATTGAAATAATTTGAAAATTCTTTGTAATCTTTTATAATTTGCAACCGTTTTTTAGGTCTTTCGAAATGCTTAAAAAATGTTTGAAGCTCTTGACAATTCTGTGGAAGCTTTTCAAATACCCTGAAATATTAAAAATTCTTATAAATCCTCTGAAATCCTTTAAAATTTGTTACAGCTTTCGAAAAATCTTTGGAAGCTTTTTAAATGCCTTCAAATATTTGAAATTCAGATAAATCCTTAAAAAAATTTGTAAGCTTTCGAAAATTCTTCGAAAGCTTTTTAAAAACCCTAAAATATCCGAGATCCTTATAAATCCTTTGAAATCCTTCGAAATTTGTCGAAACTATTGAAAATTCTTTGAAAGCTTTTTAAATACCCTAAAATATTTGAAATCCTCACCAATCCTTTGAAATCATTTAAAAGTTCTTAAAGCTTTTGAAAAACCTTTGGGAGCTTTTAAAATGCCCTAAAATATTCGAAATCGTTATATATCCTTATAAATCCTTAAAAAAATTGGTAAGCTTTTGGAAAATCTTCGGAAGCTTTTCAAATACCCTAAAATATTTAAAATCCTTATAAATCCTTCGAAATTCCTTAACATTTTGTAAAGCTCTTGACAATTCGGTGAAACCTTTTTAAATACGCTCAAATATTCAAAATCCTTATAAATCTTTTGAAATTCTCTACAATTTTTTGAAGTTTCTGAAAATTCTTTGGAAGCTTTTTAAATATCATGAAATATTTTTAATACTTTTGAATCCTTTGAAATCCTCTTAGAATTTTGTAAAGCTTTCGAAAATTCCTTTAAAGCTTTTTGAATACCCTAAAATATTTAAAATCCTGATAAATCCTTTGAAATCTTTTAAGATTTGTTAAAGATTTTGAAAAATCTTTGGAAGCTTTTCAAATAGCCAAAAATATTTAAAATCCTCATAAATCCTCACAAATCCTTCAAAATTTTGTAAACCTCTTGACCATTCTGCGAAACCTTCTTAAATCCCCTCAAATATTTAAAATCCTTATAAATCTTTTGAAATTCTCTACAAATTTTTAAAGCTTCTGAAAATTCTTTGGAAGCTTTGTAATTATCATTACATATTTAAAATACTTTTAAATCTTTTAAAATTCTTCAAAATTATTTAAAGCTTTCAACAATTCTGCGAAGGCTTTTTAAATACCATGAAATATTTAAAATCCTTATAAATCCTTTGAAATCCTTTAAAATTTTGTAAAGCTCTTGACGATTCTGTGAAAGCTTTTTAAATACCCTGAAATATTTAAAATCCGTATAAATCCTTTGAATTCCTAAAAAATTTATTGAAGCTTTCGAAAAATCTTTGGGAGCTTTTTAAATATCCTGGAATCGTTATAATTCTTTCAAATCTTTTCAAATAACTCGAAATATTTAAAAATCGTTAGAATTCTACGAAATCCCTTAATTTTGTGAATAAATTCTTTTAAGTCAATTAAAATATCATAAGATCCCGTGAAATTCCATAAAATCTAATATTTTCTGAAATCCTGGAAAATCGATTAAAACACCTCCAAGCTTTTAAATTCCCTTAAAATCATTAGAACCTTCCGAAAACTCATAAAATCTCTTAGAATCTTTTGAAGTATTTAAAAATGTTTTGAACGCTTTAAAATCTCTTAAAATTATTGAAATCAATTAAAAATTTCTAGGAATCTTCTAAAATCCTCATACATTTTTCTAATCATTCGAAATATTCCCATATTCCTTGGAACCTTTTTAAGCTTTTGAAAATTACTCGGAATTTTCAAAAATAT
>CAKNXH010001780.1:119423-131652 GCA_932178445.1 Andricus quercusramuli
GGCCTCGGTGGCGTAATTGGTTAACGCTCCACTCATGGAAAGTGGCGTTCCCGGTTCAACTCCGGGCTGAGACAGATTTTTCATCGTTTGACCAGAAAATTATTTGACCAGTAGATCCACAAAATGTAACATCAGAAAATTAATTAATTACCCTGGTCGACAAAATAACATCTTACATTAAATTATTCAAGATTCAGTGAAATTTATTCAGACAATCTAGAATAGGTCACTAAAACCCACAGGTTAAAATTAGACGTAGATTCACGTGATACTGTGGATGTAGGAGAAACGAGAAATTATCTGCGCCGGCCTCGCTGGCGTAATTGGTTAACGCTCCACTCATGGAAAGTGGCGTTCTCAGTTCAAATCCGGGCTGAGGCAGACTTTATCTCGTTTCACCAGAAAATTATTTTACCAGTAGATCGAGAAAATTTAACATCATAAAATTAATTAATTAATTACCCTGGTCGACAAAATAACATCTTACATTAAATTATTCAAGATTCGGTGAAATTTATTCAGACAATCTAGAGTGGGTCACTAAAACACACAGGTTAAAATTAGACGTACATTCACGTCATACTGTGGATGTAGGAGAAACGAGACATTATCTGCGCCGACCTCGCTGGTGTAATTGGTTAACGCTCCACTCATGGAAATTGGCGTTCCCGGTTCAAATCCGGGCTGAGGCAGATTTTTTCTCGTTTCACCAGAAAATCATTTGACCAGTAGATCGACAAAATTTAATACCAGAAAATTAATTAATTAATTACCCTGGTCGACAAAATAACTTCTTACATTATATTTTCTAGAAAATTTACTTATGGTTTAAAATTTGTATTTTTCTGTTGAAAAGCCTATTGAAATCTTTTTTGCTGAAAATTCATTTCTAAGTTAAAGATTCATCGTTGAAGTCAAGAATTAATTTATTCCGTTTGAAATTCGCTTTTTTGGTTGATATTTAATTTTCTCAACTGAAGGTGTAACTTTTCTATTTTTGTGTGAGAATTAATATTTTTATTTAACAATTGATCTTTTTTATTTTGATATTCGTTTTTTTGCAGAAAATTAATCAATTTTTTTTTAATTTATCCTCTATGGTTGGAAATGTAACTTTCGGTTAAAAATTTGTATTTTTTTCTTGAATTCAACTCTTTTTTATTTGAAATTGACATTATTTTTTGTAGAAAGTTCGTTTTTTAGTTAAATTAAACTGTTTTTTATTTTTAATTAAAATGCTTTTTGGTAAAAAATTCGACTTTCTGGCTTAAGAATTCAACAATTTGATAGAAATTGAACTGTTTGGTGAAAAATCTACTTTTTCATCGAATATTCAACTTTTTGTAGAGAAATAACTCTTTTGTTGAAAAATCATATTTTTGGTTTGAAAGTTCAACTGATTTAAAAAAGATTAATCTTTTTGGCTTCAATATTCATAAATTTTATTGAAAATGCATGCATTTTGTGGAGAATTTTTTTTTCTGGTAGAACAATAATGTTCTTGGTGGAAAATCCATATTTTTAATTTAGAATTCAATTCTTTTGTTAAGAAATCATCTTTTTATTGAAAATTCGACTACTTTTTGAACAATGCATTTTCTTTTTAATTCACCGCCTTGGTTTAAATTTGAACTATTTTGTTGAAAATTCGCATTTTTTTACATAAAATTATTCTTGCTTGTCGCAAATTTTATTTTTTTTGGTTGAGGATTCAACTGGTCGAAAATTCATTTATTTCGTTAACAATTTTTTTTTTGATAGAAATTTGATCTTTTTGGTGAAAAATGTATCTTTCTAGGTTGAAAATTCAGCTATTCAATAAAAAATTCATTAATTTTGTTAAATTATTTGGTTGAAAATTCAAATATTTTTATCAGTCATCATTTTTTGGTAGAAAATTTAACTGTTTTGTTAAAAATTCGTCCTTTTAGATGGAAAACTCATATTTTTTGATAAAAATAATTTTTTTTTTAAACGACAAACCGTCTTTGAAAAAATTCGTTTTCGTCTTGGAAATTGAACAATTTGTTGGGAAATTGAACTATTTAGTTGAAAATTAACTTCTTCTCAAATTTATATATTTGGTTGATAATTGAACTATTTTGTCAAGAAATCGTATTTTCTGGTTGAATTTAACTAGTTGAAAATTCTATTTTCTGCAGATGAAAAGTAACTTTTCAAATGGTAAATTTAACTAAAAATTCATATACTTTGTTCAAAATTTATCCTTTGGTAGGAAATTAATCTTCTTCTTTGAAAATTTATCTTTTTAGCTTAAAAATTCAACTATTTTGTTAAAGTCATCTTTTTGGTCCAAAATTGTTTAGATTTGTTTATCGTTGAATTATTTGTTTGAAAATTGAATTATTTTGTTAAAGATTCTACTTTTTTGTTAATCACATCTTTTCTGATCGAAAATTTAACAGTTTTGTTAAAAATTGGTCTTTTTGGGATGAAAATGCAATTATTTTTTGAATTGAGAGGGAAATGAAGTTCATTTTATCTTGAATAATTTTCGCAAAAAGCTAGAAAAAGATTCATAATCAAAAAATAAAATTCAAAACAATCTAACTTTTCGCCTCACTAGAGACAAAATAGCATAATGAAAAAATTTTGTTGAAAATTCAACTATTTTGTTAAAGTCATCTTTGTTAGTCGAAAATTCAAATGTTTTTTAAAAATTGGTCATTTTAGGTTAAAAAATTCAGCTATTTGGTCAAAAATATAAACTATTTTGTTGATCGTTGAATTATTTGTTTGAAAATTCAATTATTTTGTTGAAAATTCAACTATTTTTTTGTTGAAAATGCAACTATTCAGTTGAAAATTGGTCCTTTTGGGTTTAAAATTCAGCTATTTGGTTAACAATTGAACTATTTTGTCGATCGTTGAATTATTTCTTTGTAAATTGAATTATTTTGTTGAGAATTAATATATTTTGTTAAAGTAATCTTTTCTGATCTTTTTTCATCGAAAACTCAAATGTTTTGTGGAAAATTCGTTATTTTTTTGGTGAAAATTCAATTATTTAATTGAAAATGCAATATATTTTGACTTGAAGTCTCAGGAATTTAGAGCGTTCCATATTGAATTTAAAATGATACCTACACATTCATTTTATTTGAAAGAATTTGTTCCCCTATTTTCGTGAAAATTCACCCTATTTCCCCTCTTTTGAAAGCATTTGGGGCTGTGACCCCAATCGGGTAGATTTAATCTTAGCCTAACAAATTTCATCTCTAATTCGTGTAGATTCAATCATTCTAATAATTTTAATTATTAAATTGCCTTCTTCAGAATTCCTTCCACAGAATTTTATTATCTAAAATTTATTTAGATTCGCAAAATTTAATTTATATGTTAATTTGTCTATAGCTGACATAATTTCTGTTTTCTTGAACAAAATACTTTTTGTCGTCTTTTTTTCATATTCATTATAATTAGGTTACTTTTTTATATAAAAAAGATGATAAGGAGTTATGCTGGTTCATTCTGAATATCAGGATACTGCAAATTAGCAGGGATTGCAGCAGATTTTTTTTCAGTGGAAAATTGTGTGTTTGGATAATTGCCAGCTTAGCTGCTGTACGCATAAGATGATACTAGTTGGTGGCGAGGGTGGACGTAGGGGAAAAAGTTGCCCCCAGGCAGTTTCTGATGAGAGGCGCCATTTAGGGCAGCAGTAATCTCGTGCTTTTCTTATCAAGCTTGCAAGCTTTTCTTTGCCAAGCAAACAACCCCCACTTTTTTTATCGAATTTCACGAATAATTTATAAAAACTGGGACAATCTTCTTTTTTAGTATACATACGCAAGAGGATTTTTTTTCCAAATAAAATATGAGTTACATTATTTTATTTGAATTATTTTTTTTTTTTTAATTAAATTAAATTAAAAATTAAATTTAGATTGTAAACTCAATCTTGCACTTCTTGTAGCTTACAAAAAAAATTGTCAGATTGAGTCTATCGAGACATTTAGGTCAACCAGGAATATCAAGGCTGCAATTTATACGAGAGGATTTTTTTTTAGCGATGAAAAAATTCAAGGATTTAAATTAGGAATCTTCAAATTTAAATGCTGGAATAATTTCGAGGGGTTTGGAATTCGGATGGTTTGAAAAGTTTCATTCGAATAAGTTCTCTGGCATCGCTGAAAATTTGAAAATTCATGGTGGAAATTTTTTGATATTATTGATTTTGAAATTTTGATTTTGATTTTGAAAAAAAGAATTGATTCTAATTTTGGAAAATTACCAAAATTTGGATTTTTATTAGTAAAAATTCCATGACTTTTTCCTGCTTTTCTCGTGAACAATTTTTCATTTTCCCAGACCATTATCTTTTATAAGCGAGATGAAACAATCTTAAATTAAAATTTTAAAAATTCCAATTCTATTTTTTATTTAAACCAAAAATGATCATTTTTCCACCATAAGAAATTAATTTTTAATCCAAAAGGAAGAATTTTCCACAGAAAAGCCCAATTTTCGACCAAAAAGGATTACTTTTTCATAAAATAGTTTCATTTTTCAATAAATTATATTTTAGCCATAAAAGTTTAATTTGAAAAAATAAATAAATTTTTAAGAAAAAATATAATAGTTAATATTTGAAAGAACTAATTTCCAACAAAATAATGAAATTTTCAACCAGATAATTGAATTTTCGATGAACAAAATGAATTTTCAACGAACAAGAGAAGAAGTAAATGAGGCGATAGATAGACTGAAAAGAAACAAGGCCACAGGAGAGGATGGTATGGAGAACGAAGCGATAAAGTATGGAGGAGAAGGGATTAGGGAAGTGATGTGGAGGATATGCAACAAGGTCTGGAAAGGAGAAGGGTGGCCGGAGGAGTGGATGACAGGGCTGGTAGTACCGCTTGTTAAGAAAGGGGAGGGTAAGAAGGTAGAAGAGTACAGAGGGATCACTCTCATGCAAGGGGGCTATAAAATATACACAGAAATTCTAAGAAAAAGGTTAGAGAATCAGATAGAAGAGAAGCAAAGTATCCCACACAACCAGACGGGATTTAGAAAAGGGATGGGGACAATAGACAACATTTACGTATTCAACTACTTGGTTAACAGAAACTTAGGGAGAAAAAGAGGGAAATTAGTCGCTTTGTTTGTAGATTTCAAAGCAGCTTTTGACTCAGTGAATAGAAAAGTGCTATGGCAGGCAATGAAAGAGAGGGGAATAGAAGAAGGGCTGGTGGAGAGGATAAAGGAAATTTTTACTGAAACCAGGATTAGGGTGAAGATACGCGGGGAAAAAGGGGAGGTTTTCTGGACAGGAAGAGGTCTAAGGCAAGGGTGCCCGTTGAGTCCACTACTTTTTAATTTGCTGCTGGCAGACCTAGAGGAGAAGCTAAAGGAGAAAGGGAAAGGGGGGACGATCCTGGGTAATAGCAAACTATACTCCCTAGCATACGCGGACGACGTAGTTCTAATAGCAGACGATGAGAAGGGGATGAACCTAATGATAAGAATTTTCGAAGAATACGTGGGAACAAAAGAACTGACGGTGAACGTAGGGAAGACCAAGGTGATGTGCTTCAGAAATAAAAAGACCAAAATAGGTTACGTTTGGAAGATGAACGGACAAACAGTGGAAATTGTGGAGGAGTTCTGTTACCTAGGTTTTTGGTTTGAGTCAGGAGGGGGAAACGATTTGCAGGTGAGGAAAAGAATCGAAAGTGCGAGTAAAGTAATGGGCCAAGTATGGGGTATAGGAAAGAGAAGGTTCAAGGACGATTGGAGAATGAGGGTTTGGTTGTTTGATGCGTTGGTTTGGGCGGTGTTGTGTTATGGAGTGGAGGTTTGGGGATGGAAGGAACATAGGAAAGTGGAAAGCATACATGAGAGATTTCTGAGATGGGTAATGGGGGTCAGTTGGAGTTGTCCAGGATACATGATAAGGGAAGAACTAGGAAGGGAAAAAATGGTAACTAGACAAATTAAGAGAGCCTGGAGGTTTGAAGAGAAACTGAAAAGGGGGGAGGGGAGCAGGATAGCACAAGTATGCTTGGACGAAGTTCGGAACAAGGAGACGAGAGGAAATTTGGGAAACTCGAAATGGGAGGAAGAAAGGACAAAAATGAGGAATGTTTGTGATATGCAGGAAGGGGTTCTGGATTGGCAGAACATAGAATTAGAGCTATTAGTAAGACAAGGAGAAGAGAGATGGAGAAAGATTATGGATTCGAAGTACAATAGATGGTATATGATGGTCAAAGGGTTGACGGAACCAGAATATTTGCAAAAGATGAAAAAGGAAGACAAATGGAATAGGGTGGTACGGTTTAGAATGGGGGAAGGAGTGAGATCTTGTAGATATTGGATGGATGAAGAGGATAATTTGTGCAGAGTATGTGGATACGAGGTGGAGTCATGGGCACATGTGTTAGAGAGGTGTACAGGAGAGGAAGATGGACATTTGAGTGTGGATGAGTGTGTGAGATGGATCTTGGATGGTAATGGACAGGGAGTGATGTGGATGAAAAAGCTGGAAGAAATAAGAGAAAGTAAGGGAACAGGGCAGAGCCAAACGGGTAATCCTCTGTGAAGGAAAGTCACTAGAAAAATGGTAAATTTTAAATCGTTGAAAATGCAATTGATGGTAAGAGAAAACGGAAGCCCTGGAAGGTCGCTCATACTTAGATTTGTAGAAAGTTAAGAATAATAGTATTAATATGACTGTTATCATGTAAGGCGAAGATTTAGAATATAAGCAGCGAATAAGTTAGACTAAGGATGAAATGTAAAGATATGTACAGGGAGCGGAGGCCCTCAAACCCGTAAAAGGGAGAGATTAAATATACATACATACATACAACCAGATTAATTTTCGACCGAAAATTCGAATTTTCAACAAAATGTATGAATGTTCAAATAAAGTATTGAACTTTTAATTCAAAAAGACTTTTCAACAAAAGTGTCAAATTTTCAACCAAAAAGATTAATTTCCAACTAAAATGATAAATCTTCAATAAAACAATTGATTCTTAACAATAAAAAAAAATGTTCAACAAAACAATTAATTTCCAATACAATTTTCAGCCAAAGAAATAAATCTTCTACCAAAAAAATAAATTCTGAACACAGTGGATCAACTTTTACCTGAGCATCAGAGTTTTTATTCAGGAAAAATTAATTTTGAACAAAAATGGTAGTATTCATATTTTTACTGACAAAGTTAATTTTTAACAAAAAAACTAATTTTGAAAGAAATAGGTAGTTGAATTTGAAAAAAATATCAATAGAATAATGTATTTATTACTAAAAAGTTAAACTTTCAAGCAAAATGGATGAATGCTCCACAGAATAATTGAGTTTTTGATCAAACATTTTAATTTTCAAAAAAAAAACGATTCCTCTCGAACCAACACATATTTTTTGTTCTTACACTAACTTTGAATTATGTTAACGAGACAATTTTTACTATAAAAAGCGATTTTAAAAATATATAAATTACCATAACTTCCCTACTTTTTGATAAACTGTATTAACATTGTAGGTCAATCGATTCGTTTCAAACCAAGGAATCTTTTATATTCTGGCACCAAGTTCGAATTTGGTTAAAGAAAAAAATTTTAGTATAAAAAACCGTATTTTCAAATATTATACATTACTATAGCTTCCTTACTCTCTATTAAAATTTATGAATATTATAGGTCAATCGATTCGACTCGAATCAACACATCTTTTCTGTTTCTGCATTAACTTTTAATTATGTTAGTGGAAAAAGTTTTACTAAAAAAAACCGTATTTTCAAAAATTATGTATTACCATAGCTTCCTTACTCCTCAATGAAATTTATTAATATTATAGGTCAAGCGATTCGAATCGAATCAACACATCTTTTCTGATCTTGCATCAAGTTTGTTTCATGTTAATGAAAAAAGTTTTACTATAAAGAACCGATTTTCAAAATACATAAATTGCCATAACTTCCCCACTCTTTAATATAATGTATTAATATAACAGGTCAATTGATTTGTCCCGTACTAAGGAATCTTTCATATTTTTGCATCAACTTTGAATGATGCTAATGAAAAAAGTTTTACTATAAAAAAACAATTTCTAAAATATTATTGAGTGCTGAAAATTTCATCAATTTATCTGCAACCGTTATCTAGTTATCGTGTTCACAAAAAAGTGTGACACATCCGCACACAAACATCCGAACAATTACTTAGAACATTTTATAAGACATTTTTGAATTGAGGAAGGTGTGAATAAATGAATTTAAAATTTTTGGAAAATGTTACCATTACAAAGCTTTCTCTACGAGGAAACAAAAAAAACCGTGAAATTACGGGAAATCGAGGAAGACATTCTTTCAACAAATAATTTGTTTAAAAACTTTTGTTTGTTCATTATATAATATTCGAACGTCTTTAACCAATGTCATTCTATGAAACTTAGGCGATTACAATAATTTTCCTGTTATTGACGAGCACCAGAAAAGATGTGTTGATTCGAGACGAATCGATTGACCTATAATATTAATACATTTTATTAGAGACTAGGGAAGTTATGGTAATTAATATATTCTGAAAATCGGTTTTTTTATAGTCAAACTTTTTTCATGATCATAATTTGAAGTTGATGCCAGAACAGACAAAATGTGTTGATTCGAGTCGAATCGATTGACCTACAACATTAATACATTTTATTGGAGAGTAAGGAAGCTATAAAAATGCATAATATTTGAAAATACGGTTTTTTATAGTTAAACTTTTTTCTTCAACATAATTCAAAGTTGATGCGATGATATAGAAGATTCCTTGATTCGAGAAGAATCGATTGACCTACGATGTTAATACATTTTACTAAACAGTAGGGAAGTTATGGTATTTTATATATTTTTGAAATCGGTTTTTTTTTATAAAAACTTTTTCAGTTAACATAATTCAAAGTTGATCCAGGAGCAGAAAATATGCGCTTATTCGAGTCGAATTGATTGACTTCTAATATTGATACATCTTATTGAAGACTAAGGAAGCTATGGCAATGCATAATGTTTGAAAATACGATTTTTTATAGTGAAACTTTTTTCTTCAACATAATTCAAAGTTGGTGTGACAATATAAAAGATTCCTTGGTTGGAGACGAATCGATTGACCTACAATTATAATACATTTTATAAAAGAGTAGGGAAGTTATGGTATTTTATATATTTTTGAAATCGGTTTATATAGAAAAACTTTTTTCGTTAACATAATTCAAAGTTGATGCAAGAGCAGAAAAAATGCGTTTATTCGAGTCGAATTGATTGACTTCTAATATTGATATATTTTATTGAAGACTAAGGTAGCTATGGTAATGCATAATATTTGAAAATAAGGTTTTTTATGGTAAAACTTTTTTCTTCCCCATAATTCTAAGTTGATGCAATGATCTAGAAGATTCCTTGGTTCGAGATGAATTGATTGACTTCTAATGTTAATAGATCTTATCAAAGAGTAAGGCAGTTAGCGTCATTTATATTATATTTAAAACCGATTGTTATAGTAAAAATTTTTTAATTTTCATAATTTGAAGTTGATGCAAAAGTAGAACAGTTGTGTTGATTCAAGACGGATCGATTGACCCATAGCATTGATAGATTGTATTGAAGAGTAAGGAAGCTATGGCAATGCATAATTTTTGAAAAAACGGTTTTTCATACTAACATTTTTTTCATTAACATAATTTGAAGTTGATGCAAAAACAGAAAAGATGTATTGATTCGAGTCAAATCGATTGACCTACAATATTAATAAATTTTATTGAAGAGTGGGAAAGCTATAAAATTGCATAATATTTGAAAATACGGTTTTTTATAGCAGAACTTTTTTCTTCAACATAACTGAAAGTTGATGCATGGGTATAGAAGATTCCTTGGTTTGAGACGAATCGATTGACCTAAAATTATAACACATTTTATAAAAGAGTAGGGAAGTTATAGTAATTTACATATCTCTAAAATCGATTTTTATAGTGAACATTTTCTCATTCTCATAATTTAAAGTTGTTGCAATGATATAGAAGATTCCTTGATTCGAGAAGAATCGATTGACCTGCGATGTTGATATATTCTACTAAACAGTAGGGAAGTTATGGTATTTTATATATTTTTGAAATCGGTTTTTTTATAAAAACTTTTTTAGTTATCATAATTCAAAGTTGATGCAGGAGCAGAAAAAATGCATTTATTCGAGTCGAATTGATTGACTTCTAATATTGATACATCTTATTGAAGACAAAGGAAGCTATGGTAATGCATTATATTTGAAAATACGGTTTTTTATAGTGAAACATATTTCTTCAACATAATTCAAAGCTGATGCAGCAATATAAAAGATTCCTTGGTTTGAGACGAATCGATTGACCTACAATTATAATACATTTTTTAAAAGAGTAGGGAAGTTATGGTAATTTGCATATTTTTCAAATCGATTTTCATAGTACAAATTTTCTCATTCTTATAATTTAAAATTGATGCGAGAATAGAAAAGTTGTGTTGACTTGAGACGAATCGATTGACCTATAATATTAACACAATTCATTAAAGAGTGCGAAAGCTATGTTAATGCATAATATTTGAAAATACGGTTTTTTATGGTCTAACTTTATTCTTCAACATAATTCAAAGTTGATGTAAGAATACAAAAGATTTTTTAGTTCGAGATGAATTGATTGACCTATAATGTTAATACATTTTATTAAAGAGTAGGAAAGTTATGGTAACTTATATATTTTTGAAATCGGTTTTCATTGAAAAACTTTTTTCCTTAACATAATTCAAAGTTGATGCAGGGGCAGAAAAAATGTGTTGATTTGAGTCGAATTGATTGACTTCTATTATCGATCCATTTTTTTTTAAGAGTAAGGAAGCAATGGTAATGGATAATATTTGAAAATACGGTTCTTTATGGTAAACATTTTTCCTTCAACATAATTCTTTTGTTTCTTTTTTTTATTTATTTCTTTTTCTCGATTGACCTATGATGTTAATACATTTTATCAAAGAGTAGGAAAGTTATGGTAATTTATATATATTTTTAAAATCGGTTTTTCATAGAAAAGCTTTTTCCGTTAACATAATTCAAACTTGGTGCAAAAGCGAAAAAGATATGTTGATTTGAGTCGAATTGATTGACTTCTAATATTGATATATTTTATTAATGACTGAGGAAACTATGGTAATGCATGATATTTGAAAATAAGGTTTTTTATAGTAAAACTTTTTTCTTCAACATAATTCAAAGTTGGTGCAACAATATCAAAGATTCCTTGGTTCGAGACGAATCGATTGACCTATGATGTTCATACATTTTATTAAAGGGGAAATTATCGTATTTTATATATTTTTTGAAATCGGGTTTCATCGAAAAACTTTTTTCGTTAACATAATTCAAAGTTGATGCAAGAGCAGAAAAGATATGTTGATTCGAGTCTAATTGATTGACTTATAATATTGACACATTTTATTGAAGACTAAGGAAGCTATGGCAATGCATAATATTTGAAAATACGGTATTTTATAGTAAAACTTTTTTCTTCAACCTAATTCAAAGTTGGTGCAACAATATCAAAGATTCCTTGGTTTGAGATGAATCGATTGACCTACAATTATAATAAATTTTATAAAAGAGTAGGGAAGTTATGGTAATTTGCATATTTTTAAAATCGATTTTTATAGTAAAAATGTTCTCATAATTTAATGTTGATGTGAGAATAGAAAAGTTGTGTTGACTTGAGACGAATCGATTGATCTATAATATTAGCACATTTTATTGAAGAGCAAGGAAGCCATGGTAATGCATAATATTTGAAAATACGGTTTTTTATAATAAAACTTATTTCATTAGCATATTTCAAAGTTGACGTAGGAATATGAAAGATTTCTTGGTACGAGAAGAATCGATTGACCTACAATTATAATGCATTTTATTGAAGAGTAGGAAAGTTATGGTAATAAATATATTTCTGAAATTGGTTTTTTATAGAAAAACTTTTTTCGTTAACATAATTTAAAGTTGATTCAAGAGCAGAAAAGATGTGTTGATTCGAGTCTAATTGATTGACTTCTAATATCGATACATTTCATTGAAGACCAAGGAAGCTATGGTAATGCATAATATTTGAAACTAAGGTTTTTTATAGAAAACTTTTTCCTTCAGCATAATTCGAAGTTGGTGCAACAATATAAAAGATTCCTTTGTTTGAGACGAATCGA
>CAKNXH010001780.1:131662-149925 GCA_932178445.1 Andricus quercusramuli
CATTCTCATAATTTGAAGTTGATGCGTGAATAGAAAAGTTGTGTTGATTTGAGACGAATCAATTGACCTTTAATATTAACACATTTTATTGAAAATTAAGGAAGTTATGGTAATTCATAATATTTGAAAATACGGTTTTTCATGTATAACTTTATTCTTCAACATAATTCAAAGTTAATGCAATGATATAGAAGATTTCTTGGTGAAGATGAATTGATTGACTTCTAATGTTAATACATTTCATCAAAGAGTAAGGAAGTTAGCGTCATTTATATTATATTTAAAACCGATTTTTATAGTAAAAAAATTTTTAATTCTCATAATTTGAAGTTGATGCAAAATTAGAGAAATTGTGTTGATTTAAAAAGAATCGATTGACCCATGGCATTGATACATTTTATTGAAGAGTAAGGAAGCTATCGTAATGCATGATATTTGAAAACACGATTTTCTATATTACAATTTTTTCCACTAACATAATTCAAAATGGATGCAAGAACGGAAAAGATTCCTCAATTCGAGACAAATCGATTGACCTACAATATAAATACATTTTGTTGAAGAGTAAGAGAAGTTATGTTAATTTATATATTTTTTAAACCGCTTTTTATAGTAAAAATTTTATCATTAACATGATTCAAAGTTGATGCAAGAACATAAATGATTTTTTGATCATTAATTTTCAAATAGAATGATTTTGACAATTTGGGTAAAAAAATGTCTGTTAGTCTGTCTGTCAGTCTGTCTGTTAGTCTGTCTGTTAGCCTGTCTGTCTGTAGATTTTTAGTTTCTACCACGATAATAAATAATAAAAATTTGATTTGTCTGATATGTCTTTGTATTTAAATTTTTTTTGTATTATTTTGTAAGTTAAGGTGAATTTCTATTTTTAAATTGATCAAGATGAAGACTTTGGTTTGTCTATTATTGAAGAAAATAAATTTGCTAACGGGAAGCAAAGTGGTCGGGAAATGAGCACCATATGATTATAAATACAAACAAAGTGGAAACACGATCACCCTCAATTAAATTGAATTTAAATTCAAAAACCGTAAATGAATCTTTCAGTGCGTAGATTTCCTTCTGAAGGAACGAAATCTACTTTCGATAATAATATCGTTCTTTGAAAGTGCAGCTCTCAGGAGTAAGAAATGTACTTTCTGGGTAGGTCGTAACGGATGGAACAACTGGAGAACCGTCTTCCTTTGACTTTTAAACGAACTTTTTATCGAACGGTAAGACGTAAGTACGTGATTTCGTAAAACGTTCGAGATAAAACCAATCTGATCCACCAGAAACGGCTTCTCTACTTAAAGGAAATCTGCTGTGCTTCTTCTGTGCTTATAAAGTTCAAAAATTGACCTTAACTGTTATCTGGGAAACGCGTGACATGAATGAGATCACAAAATCTGTATCCTGAACCCTTAATGATAAAGTTAATAATCAACCAAGGAAGATGAATTTTTAAACAAAAAAAATTTTGAACCAAATAGATGAATTTTCAACAAAATAATTAATTTTTTAACAGAATAGTTGAATTTTTAACCAAATACTTGAATTATCAACCTACAAAGATGCACTTCTAACCAAATGGTCAAATTATCAACCAAGATTAATTTTCTACCAAAATACAATTTTTCATGTGATTAATTGAATTTTCAAATAAAAAAGACGATTTTTTTATAAGACAGAATTTTTAACCCCAAAAGCTGGATATCCAACAACAAAATTCATCTTACACCAAAAAATATGACTTTCCTCCCATGAAAGATGAATTTTCAATCCACAAGGATGATTTTTTAGCAACACCGTTGAATTTCCGATAAAAAATTACTTCAACAAAATAATTAAACTTTCAACAAAAGGATTCAATTTTTTATTGAATTGCTGCTTTTTTCACGTAGGAAGATGAATTTGCAATCAAGAAGAATTATTTTCTATCAGAAGAGGAATATTTTAACAAAAAATGGAATTTCCAAACTAGGCAACAAAAATTTCAATAAAAACGGAATAGTTCAATTTTCACTTAAAAAATTACTTTTCAATAATAAAAAGTAATTTTAAACAAATTATTGTAGTTGAATCCTCAACCAAATATATGAATTTTCAACCAAAAAGATTAATTTTCTACGCAAAAAGATGAGGTTTTAACAAAAAAGTTATGTCTTCAAGCCAAGACGTAGAATTTCGTTGAAAAAATTGAAATTTTGATAAAAAATGTGATTTTAACAATATCGGTCAATTTTTAACAAAATAATTAAATTTTCAACAAAATAGTGGAATTCGCAATCAAATGCTTGAACTACCAACCTACGAAGATGAATTTTTAACTAAATGGCTGCATTTTCAACCAGCTTTACTAATTTCATATCAAAAGACAAATTTTTGGACAAATAGTTGAATTTTCAAGCCAGAAAGACAAATTTTTTTCAGAAGATAGTTGTCTTTTCAACCCGGAAAGCTCGATTTTCAAAAATAAGTTCCTTTAAAACAGTTTTTTTAACCAAGAAAGATAACTTTTCTGGCCTAAAAGATGAAATTTCAATCCGCAAGGACAAATTTTGAAAGAAAGAGTTAAATTTTCGACGAAAAAAAGTCACTTCAACAAAATAGTGTTTTTTTTACAGAATTATTAAACCTTCAACAAAATAGTATATTTTTTCAAAAAAATAGTATATTTTTCAACAAATAGCTAAATTTTTAATTGCAAAGATGCATTTGTAACCAAGAAGATTATTTTTTTTATCAAGAGACAAATTTTCAACCAAATAGCTGCATTTTCTACTTTTAAAAATGAATTTAACAAAATAGTGTAATTGAAAAAGAATAGTTGAACTTTTAAACAAAATAGATGAATCTCTAACTAAATATATGAATTTTGAACAAAGATGATTAATTTTCTACCCAAAAGACGAGTTTTCAACAACAGAATTATGTGTTCAAGCCAAAAAGTTGAAATTGTTTAGAAAATAATTAATTTTTAAACCAAGAAAGATGAATTTCCAACAAAATGGTCGTATTTTCTACCGAGAAAATTTATTTTCTATCAAAAGACGAATTTTTGACCTAGTAGTTAAATTTTTAACTGTAAAAGTGAATTTTCAACAAAAAATGGAATAGTTAAATTTTCAGTTTAAAAACTTACTTTTCACACAAAAGAATAAAATTTTAACAGAATAGTTAAATCGTCAATTGAATATATGAATATTCAACAGAGAAGATTCATTTTCTGCAAAAAAGAAATTTTAAATCAAATAGTAGAATTTTTGAGACAAATGTTCGATTTTTCAACCAAGAAGATTAATTTTCAACAAAAAAAAAAAAACAATTTTTAACCAAATAACTGAATTTCCAGGCCAAAAAGACTAATTTTTTAAAAGACAGTGAAATTTTCAACTCGAAAACCTGAATTTTCAACAAAAAAGTTCATTTTCAACCCAAATGACTTTTCTGTCATAAAAGATAAATTTTGAATCCAAGGACGAAGTTCAACAAAGCAGAAAAATTTTAGAACGAAAAATTACTTTAACAAAATAGACAGATTTTCAACAAAATGAGTAAACATTTCACAAAATAGTTGAATTTCAACCCAAGAGGTGATTTAAAGAATTTTTTTTGGAAAGTAGTTCACCTTTCGAACTGGTATTTGAATTTTCAATGAAAAAAGATGAATTTTCGACCAAAAAATAAAATTTTCATCCGAAGAGGCGAATCTTAAAAAAATGAATTTTTAACAAAGAAGTTCGACTTTTAAGCAATTATTTGAATCTTCAACCAATAGGGATCGATTTTCAAAAAAATTTGATTTTCTACCAATTAGATAAATTTTAAAATAAATAGTTATATAGTTGGATTTAAAAAATAAATCAATTTTGGATAGAATTGTTGAATTTTGAAGCTAAAAAGAAGAATTATCTGCAACCTAGTTTTATTTTCATTCCAAAAATATGATTTTTTAACAGAAAAGTTTTTTTTGACTACAAAATAGTTGAATTTCCTAATGAATGGTTCAATTCTTAACTTAATAGTTTATTTTTCAACCGAAAATATGATTTTTTAGAATAAAAGTTCATTCCCCCCCAAACAGTTTCATTCACAAAACAGATTAATTTAAACAAAAAATTAATTAATAACAAAATAGTTAAATTTTTTATTAATTTTAAACTGAAAATTTCACTTTTCCATTTTCGGTATAAAATTAATTTCTTTTTGTCAAAAATGCAACTATTCGGCTGAAAATTCGTCCTTCTTTGTTAAAACTTCGAGTAATATTTCTGTTGATAATCCGTCTTTCATCATTTTTACAAAAAGAATGAATTTTCAAGAAAATACATGAATTTTCAACCAAATAGTTGAATTTTCAACTAGAGAAGATCATTTTTCTCTTGAAATTATTAATTTTCAATCAAACATAGATGAGTTCAATTTTCATCTCATAAAATTTCTTCAGAAAAAAAATTAATTTTTGACTAAAGAGTTCAATATTTAACTGAATAATTGAATTTTCAATCAAGAAGATGATCCTTCCCCCCCAGAATATTAATTTCCAAAAAAAAGAAGAATTTTCAAAAAAATAACTTCATTTCCAATCCAATTCCATCGCAATCTATTGATCCAGTTTGCATTTAAGCTAAGAAATGAGACGAAGGGGAAAAAGCAGAAGTTTCTTGATAACAGGGGAAAGAGAGAAGAATTATTTTAAAAGGGGTAAAAGAGGGAAATAGGGGAAAGAGTATGAAGTCTGAAATATGAAAGTGATTTTCAAACTTATTAGATTTTTTATGAGTTTCAATATTGTAATTGGAAAATATGAAATGAAATTTATCGCCTTATTATATTCAATTTGAGAAAATATTTTATATCATTGGGGGAGCACCTTTCCCTGTCACACACATACGTTGAAGAGAATTCACAGGCGACTATTTTTAGATAAAAAACAAAATCTTCGCCGGAGCCGTTTTTGTAAAATTATACCCTGTTTTTCTAGCAAACAAAGAAAAATATAAAGACTTCCTTTTTTTGAAAACCTTGCTTTTTCGAATTCACTATTTTTTTTTTGAATTACTCACTCTAGATAGGATTATTTTAAGTAGTAAAGCTAGGAATTTACATAAATAATGAAAAATGTATTCAGACAATTTGAATTACAACGTTCATCTGTTCTAAATTTTTATCTGGTATAAAACAATCAAAAACGAATGTTGACCTCTCTTGAAGTAAAAAATCCTGTCTTTCAAAAACACGAAATTAGATTAAAAATTACAAACGTGATATTTTTTTGGAATTTTTCGAAGAAATTATGTTGTTCTCTAAACTTTTTAAATTCTTTTCCTATTATGAGAAGGTATTAGATTTGCGTAAAATTTGCCCCCCCCCCCCTTTTTTCTAAAGTGTGCAGGTTTTAAACCCCCCCACCCCCCCCCCCCCAAAACAACAGATTTTTATGTCTGTCTTATGTGAGTCTGTTTATTAGTCTTTCTGTCAGTCTGTCTGTTAGTCTGTCTCTTAGTATGTGTGTTAGTCTGTCTGCTAGTCTGTTTATTAGCTTTTTGTCAGTCTGTCTGTTAGTCTGTCTCTTAGTCTGTTTGTTAGTCTTCCTGTTAGTATGTGTGTTAGTCTGTCTGTTACTCTGTCTGTTATTCTGTCTGTTAGTCTGTCTGTTAGTCTGTCTGTTAGTCTGTCTTTTAGTCTGTCTGTTAGTCTGTCTGTTAGTGTGTCTGTTAGTCTATCTGTTAGTCTGTCTGTTAGTCTGTTTGTTAGTTGGTTCGTTAGTATGTCTGTTAGTCTGTCTGCTATTCTGCCTGTTAGTCTGTCTGTTAGTCTGTCTGCTAGTCTGCCTGTTAGTCTGTCTGTTAGTATGTCTGTTAGTCTGTCTGTTAGTCTGTCTGTCTGTAGATTTTTAGTTGTTAGCACGATAACTTTCAAACGAATTACCTCAATGAGTTGGGCTTCGGTATACTCTTTGAGTGTACTAAAATGATGGTCAAGTTTGTTAGCCAGCCATTTTGGGTGAAAATTCAAAAAGTGTACACATTTTAAAAAAGGTTGAGAAAACATTTTTCAAGTTTTGAAAATTCTATGCACGGATATCGATAGTACTCAAAAAGACAAACAAAATATATTTCCGTGACTTTTATTGATAAAAGAAAAATTAATTTACAAAATTCCAAAAAACAATAGAAAATGAACATTTTAAGCCAAACAACGCACGATATGAAAAAAAGTCATGACAAGAAAAATGTTTCTTTTTTAACACCCTACAATATTGTCATTAGATTTTTTTGTTGATTTTCTCGAAAAATCGAAAATTTAAATTCTCATCAAACAACAAAATAATGAAAAATTGAAAATACAATTTTGCGATCAAACTATACAAGGTATGAGAAAATATGAATTCACAAGAATTGTGCACTAAAAAATGATCTACAAATTTGTTGCCAATCACATTTTGATGGGACGCGTAATTTTTGCTTCATTTGTGAAAAGCTGTTCTAAGAATAAAATAATTAAATTTTTGGCCAAACGACACAAACCACGAAAAAAATTAATAAAATTATTTTACAATATTTTCATATTTTCAAATTAAATATCAAGCGCGGATTGAATTTATTATCGAACTTTTTTCCTAAGAATGTTAACTATTTGGTTGAAAATTATTCTTTCCAACTGTAGATTCAACTATTTTATTTTTGTTTGAAAATTTATCTTTTTTGTTTGAAGATTCAAAATTGCAGGTTGAAGAATTAACTATATATGTAGTTGTGAATACTACTGCTTGATTGAAAATTCATTTTTATGATTAGATATTTATTATTCTCATTGAAAATTCCTCTCCTTGGTCAGAAATTGAACTAATTAAATGACGATTAAGCTATTTTCTTGAAAATTAAGTTTGTTAACTGAAAATATAATTATTCCATCTTTGGTTGTAAACAGATCTTTGTTAGTTAAAAATTTCACTATGTCGTTAAAAAATAACGTATTTTGTGGGAAATTCATCTCCTCTACTAGAAAATTAATATTTTTTGTTGAAAATTCATCTTTCTTGGTTGAAAATGTACTTTTTTCTCGAAATTCCAACTATTTGGTTAAATTGTTTCTCATTCACTTTAAATTGAACTATTTCATTTTTGGTGGACATTTTTTATTTTTTTTTATTTGAAAATTATATCATTTGGTTGAAAATTAATTTTTGTGATTGAAGATTCATTATTTCTTTTAAACATTCCTTCCTACGGTTGAAAATTCAACTATTTTGTTGAAAATTCTATTGCGGTAGAAAATTAATCTTCTTGGTCGCAAAATTCATCTTTTTTGGTTAGAATTGAACTGTTTGCTTCAAATTTCAACTCTTTTTTTGGAAATGATTCTTTTTAACCGGAAATTCACCTGTATTATTTTTACTTATAATGTTTTTTTGTGTTGTTTGAAAATCCTACCATTTGGTTGTAGATACAATTACTTGTCTGAAAATTCATTTTTACGGTTGAAGATTCTTCATTTAATTGGATAATTCCTCGCTTTGGTTGAAAATCAAACTATTTTTATGAAAAAATAAAACTGTTTTATTTCTGGTGCAAAATTGATCTTTTTTATTTGAAAATTTTTCCATTTGGTTGAAAATTAATTTATATGGTTGAAGATCCATCATTTTAAATGAAGCTTCCCCTCTTTGTTTGAAAATTCATTTTTAAAATTTTAAATTTGAATATTCCGTTAAAATTTAGTGTATTCTGTTGGAAATTCATCTGTTTTGGTAGAAAATTTATCGTTTTGTTTGAAAATTCATCATTCTTGGTTGAAAATGAACCTTCTTTCTTCAAAATGCAGCTAGTTAGTTCAGAAATTGAAAATTATTCTTTCCAACTGTGAATCCATTTGTTATTGAAAATATTATAATTTAATTGAAAATTCGACTCTTAATGTCGAAAAATTAAATATTTAGTTGTAAATAGAACTGTTTTTGTTGCGGTTGAAAACTAAGTTTATTAACTGAAAATTTAGGTATTCCATTTTTTGTTGAAAACTGATATTTTTTAGTCGAAAATTTGACTTTTTTGTTAAAAAATATCGCATTTTGTTGAAATTTCATCTTTTTGGTAGAAAATTAATCTTCTTGATGAAAAATTAATCTTTTTCGTTGAAAATTTATTTTTGGGGTATGAAAATTTAATTCTTTGCAGAAAATTCGTCTTTTTGTTTTGAAAATTCAACTCTTTTGGAAGAAATTTGATCTTTTTTGGTTCAACTATTTTGTTGGACCTTATGTAAATATAGTTTTCAGTTTTATTAAAAAATCAACAAGAAGTTGGGTTTCTGATTTTATTATTCTTGCAGACAACTAACTAAAGTAGAATTAAATTTCTTTCCCAAAAAAAAAATTCAATAAATCGTTGATTATAAATGCACTAACACAAGTCTTGACAATAATGAAATGAATGGGACTTCATTATTTCCACAAAATGAATGGACTGAAATTCTGCATAATTTAAAACGCGAATGAAAGCTAAACTTTCAAATCCATTCCACTAAGGTGGTTTAACTTTTGAGCTGAGGTCGAATCTCTGGTTTCTAGCGAATTTATTAACTTGTGAGGGCAGATGCAGCCTTTAAAATTTTACCATTAGAGAAATCGATCCGCCAAGTAAATTTTAATTCACTGCGAGGATTTGCCTCATAACTTTAGTTCTTCTCTCACAATAAATAGCGAAAATATTTATTGTTTTTCAAAGTTGGACAAAATTATCCAATTGCCTGAATGACTTTAACAAAAAATGATTTTTTAATCAAGAAGGACAAATTGTTAACTAAACAGTTGAATTTACAACAACAAAAAATGACTTCAACAAAATAGTGGCACCTTCAACGAGAAAGTTAATTTTCAAACAAAAAAGGGGAAAATTCTACTGATAGAGGATACATTTTTTTAATAAAATGAAGTATTTAAATTTTCAGATGAAAAATTAATATCAATTTTACAAAAAAAAAAAGATTTACAAGAAAATGCCTTAATTTTTTAATAAATTGTTGAATTTTTAACCAAATATTCTAATTTTCTAACATCACAGTTGAATTTCCCACCAAAAGAGGCAACCTAATAGTTAAATTTTCAACTAAAAAAAAATTATTTTTCTAACAAAATCGGGATCGTTAAATTTTAATCAAAGAAAATAATAATTTTCAATCTCATGAACGAATTTTCAGCCAGTTGAATTTAGCTGAAAACGATACATTTTTAATAAAATAGTTAAATCCTTAACCAAAATGATAAATTTTCAATAAAAAAGATTAATTTTCCACCCAAATAGATGAATTTACAACAAAATAAATTAATTTACTACCTAAAAATTGAATTTTCAACTTATAAAAGATACATTTTTCTTAAAAAAATTAAATATTTAAATTCTCAGATAAAAAAATTATTTTTAATTTCACAAAGAAAATTGAAACCGAATAATTAAATTTTTGAATAAATAGTCTAATTTTTAACCAAATAGTTTAATTTTTGAAAATAACATGTCAGTTTTCCACCAGAGAAGATGAATTTAATAGAAAAACAAACAATTTTAACAAAATAATTGAAATTTCAATGAAATAGCTGATTTAAAAAAAAATATCTGAATTTTTAACCTACAAAGATGAATTTTCAACCAGGAAAATTAATTTTCCACCAGAAAAGATTCATTCTTAATTAACAATATCAACTTTCAATGAAAAATCTAATAATTAGATAGTCAGTCAAGAAAATTGATTGTCAACCAAACAGAAACACGAATTTTCGCCAAAATAGTTAAATTTTCAACTAAATGAATGAACCTTCAAGCAGATGAAAATTTTCAACCAAAAAGAAAAATGTTCAAATAGTTCAATTTTCAATCGAGAAAGTTTGATTAATAAATATAATTTTAGTAATTAATTCGCAACCTAAATAAATGAATTTTCAAACCGAAAAGACGTATTCGCGACTAAGGAAGATTTTATAGTCAAGAAAGAAAAAAAATGTCAACCAAATTATAAAATTTTTAAAGCAAAAGGACGATTTTTCTGCAAAACAGTTGAATTTTCAACCCGAAATATGATTGTTTTTTAAATGAATGAAATGTACTTTCCAACCGAAAATGGGAGTTTTCAACAAAAGATGGGAATTTTTGACTAAGAAAGCTTTTTAGGACAAGAAAGCAAATTAGTAAAATTTGCAAGCAGAAAGATAAATTTTCAACAAAAATGATGAATCTTTTTTCAATCAATTTTGTTTTAATTTCAACCAAAACTGAAACAAATTTTGAACAAAATAATTAGATTTTCAACCAAATAGTAGAGTTTATAATCAAACGAGATGAGTTCAGAACCAAAAATACAATGTTATATTTTTTAACCAAAAAAAGATCAGCTTTTATCCGAGAATAGTTGGATTTTTTGTATTGGGCTCTATCAATGTATGAATTTGAAGAAAATTAATTTTTAAGAGAATAGTTGATTTTTTTTACCATGAAGATTAATTTTCTACAAAAAAGACGATTTTTGAACAAAAAAATTAATTTTCAACCAATTGTATTGGGACAAAACTTTATTTTTTTCAAAACTCAGAAAAAAATAGGTTTTCACCATAAGTGTATTTTGACATTATTCTTTATTTTCTAAAAACTATTCAATCAAATTATTAGATGCATAAAAATGTGTGATGCTTTTATTATTTAATTAAATAGCTTTCTCAAATGAAAAATAATATCCAAATACACTTATAGTGAAAAATCCGGAAGACTGAAATATTCTTGTGTCTGTAAAATTCCTGAATTAGAAAATCCCCGAAAAGGAAAATTCCAAAATAATAAAATTCCCGAATTTAGACAAATGAAACACTTCTTTCATGAATATGATTTATTTATTAAGGAAGCAATAATCAGTTCTTTTAAATTTTAATGTTAAGAGTTTCTAAAATTACAGCTTGAATCTTAAATAACATTTATTGAAAAAATATACTTTTGGATGAAAATTTTTGATCAACTGAAAAATCCTGAAGAATAAAATTATGACACTACCAAATCAGGAAATTCCCGACAGTTTGTAATATTTCCGAATTTGAAAATTCCCGATATAAAATTGCCTAATTATAAGATATTTGAACCGGAAAATTCCTGAATTATACTACTCCCGAAACAATGGCAAAAATTATTTTTCAATCAATATTATTTATTTATTAAAAATACAATCATCAAGTATATTTATAGAAAAAAATGAATTTTTTCCTGATTAGAGTTTCTAATAATATTCTTTAAATTCAAAATAACAATTCTTAAAAAAATATATTTTTGGATGAAAATTTTTGCATGACTGAAAAATCCTAAAGAAATATAATTCATATTCTGTCAAATTCCCGAATTGGGAAATTCCCGAATAATGAAATTTTTGAATTTCGAATGAAATTTCCGAATTGGAAAATTCACAAATAATGAAATTCCCGAATAAAAAATTCACGATCAGTTTATGATATTAACGAAATGGAGAATTCCCGACAGTTCATAACATCACCGAATTTTAAAATTCCCGATAGAAAATTCTAAATCAATAACATTTATTTATTATAAATACAATCATTAAATATTGTTATAAAATTAAATATTTTTTTCCTGTTCAATTTTTTTAAAATTATTGTTCGAATTCAAAATAAAAATTATTAAAAAAATATATTTTTGGATTAAAATTCTTGGACGACTGAGAAATCTTGAAATAAAATTCCCGAAGAATATAATTGCCAAATAGTGAAATTTCCGAATAAAAAATTCCCGAATCGGAAAATTCCTGAATAATGAAATTGTTGAATATGTAATAATAATTTAATAAATAAATTATGTTTAAATCTTCAATAAATTAAATAATAAATTTCTTAATGTTTAGAATTGATCACTCAGTTTCGAAAAAACAGAATTCACAGACCAAAATGATCTCAAATTTGGTAAAAATGGTAATTTTTCACAAGAATAGAGGAATAATGGGAAAATAAATTCTTTGAAAAGAAAAAAAATTTCAAACAAATAGTTGGATTTTCAGTAAAAAATCAATCTTTTACACACAAAAAAACGAATTTCTAACAAAATAATTGAATTTTCAACCACAGAGATGAATCTTCAACTAAAAAATAATTTTTTAACAAATTAGTTGAATCCTGAACCAGAACAAATTAATTTTCAACCAAAAGTTGAGTTTCCAAAGAAATAGTTGAATTTTCTACCAACCTGTTGAATTTCCAAGCCGAAAAGACAAATTTTCTATGGAAACGGGAATTTTCAATGAGGAAAGTGAATTTTTAATAAAATAGTTAAATTCTCACCCAAAACAGATTAATTCAAACATGTGCATTTTTAGCTAAGCAAGGCGAAATTTCTACTAAAAAAATAAATTTTCAAACTACCTGATTTTTTTCAAAAAACAATTAGATTTTCAACCAAAAAGATGAATCTTCAACCAAAAAAATCAATCTTCAACAAAAGAGTTCAGCTTTCAACCATGTAGTTGAATCTTCAACCAAAAAGTATTTTATAAACCAAAAATATAATAGGTGGTATTTTTAATTAGTTGAATTTTCAGTTAAAAAAATAATAATTTTCAACAACAAAATTAATTTTCTACAGCAGTTAAATTCTTAACCATAGAGATGAATCTTCAACAGAAAAAATTAATTTTTTACAACTTAGTTGAATCCACAACCAAAAAAGATTCATTTTTAGTCGAAAAGTTGCATTTTCAACCAAACAAGATGGAATTTATACAACAACAAAAAAACAGAATTTTCAACCAAAGAAACAACCTGAATGTTTTTCAATTAAATAATTAAATTTTTAACAAAAGAGATGAATCCTCAAAAAAAAATTATTTTCTACAAAAAAGTTTAACTTTTGACCAAGCAGTTGAATTGTCATCCAAAAAAGATTAATTTTCTGACAGGAAAGGTTAATTCTACACGAAAAATAGAATAGTTGATATTTTCAAACAGTTGAATTTTCAGTTCAATAAATTAGTCTTTAACAACAACAAAACGAATGTTCAACAAAATAGTTGAATTTGCAACCAAAGGCATGAATCTTTATCCAAAACATGAATTTCCAACAAATTAGTTAAATCCTTAACCAAAACAAATTAATTTTTAACCAAACAGTTGAATTTTCAACTAAATAGTTGGTGTTCTACCAAGCTTCAAATTTTCAAATAAAAAAAATTTCAAATCAAGAAGATAAACTTTCAACAAAATAGTTGAATCCTTAACCCAAATAGACTAAATTTCAGTCAAGCAGTTGCATTTCTAATTAATTGAAAAATTAATTTTTTAACAAAAAATAGTTGAACAAATAGTTGAAATTTCGATCAAGAGACGAATTTTCAACGAAAAAGTTTAATTTTTTACCCGAAAATATGAATTTTAAACAAGAAAGTTAATTTCCAATCAAAAAGTTGCATTTTCGACCAAAACAGTGGAATTTTCAAGTCAAAAAGATGAATTTTTAAGCATGTATTTAAAATATGAAACAGAACTATAGTTGATATTTCAATAAAAAAGTTGAATTTTCAAGTATTCAGAACTTTGAATTTTCCATTTAAAACATCAATTTTCACCACAAAACAAAGAACGATTTTCCAACAAAATAATTATAAATGTTCAATCAAAAAAAAGGGAATTTTTAATGAAGTGGTTTATCTTTCAAGAAAAAAATATGAATTTTCAACGAAAACTATAATTGGTGATTTGAATGTTAAATCATAAGGCAGTAAAATTTAATAAAAAAAGGCGAATTTTCAACTCTAATCCAAAAAGGTTTTCTACCAAAAGAGACGAATTTACAACAAAAGAGTTAAGTTTTCAAGCTGAAAGGTTGGAAAAAGTGGAAAAATTTAATTAATTTTAATTTTCACTAAGTTCAATTTTTTTCAATCTAAAACAGGGATTTTTATCAAGAAAGTTCTTTTTCAACCAATAATTGTGAATTTTCAACCAAATAGTTGGACTTTCAAGCGAAAGACGAATTTTTAAAGAAATAGTTGAATTTTTGACCATTCTATTATAAGAAAGATAAAATTTTAATTTAAAAAAATTTTTTCTACCAAAAACTTGAATTTTTAATTCAAATGGACGAATTTGCCACAAAATAGTTATACTTTAGACAAAAAAAAGATTACTCTTTTAACAAAATATTCCGAATCTTCAACAAAATAATTAAAATTTTAATCAAAAAGTATAGAATTTTGAACCAAAAGAGATAAATTTTGAACTAGAAATATAATATTAGACCTTTTAACACAAAACAAAACATTTTAGGACAAAAAGACGAATTTTTCAGAAGACAGGTGAATTTTCAACCTAAAATATTAAATTTCCGACCAGAAAATACGACTTTTCAATTAAATAATTGAATTTTTTTTTAAATAATTGGATTTTTAATGAAATAGTAGAATTTTCAATCAGAAGAGAGTTTGATTTTTTATTTGGTTTCTATTAATAAAACTCGCATTTGAACTAAAAAAAATAATAATAAAATATTAAATATAATAATAAATGTTTTTTAACCAAAAAGGCATTAGCTTTCTTCTAAGAATATTTGGATTTTCTGCATTCAAGCAAAAAATCGAGAAAAAGAGGAACTTTCTTGATAACATGGGAAAAATAAGAATTCTTGAAAAAAAGGGGAAAAGAGAGAAATAGGTGAAAAAGTGTGAAGTCTAAAATATGAAAGTGATTTTCAAACTTAATAAATCATAATTTAACTGTACCATTGCAGGACCATCTTTCGCGAAATTCGTAAACTTTGTTCAAAGTTATCCTCAGGGAACTAATTTTTATTTTTAAATTAATTTTTTATTGGGCTCTATCATATATATAATCATATATATAATATTCTCGAATGACATTTTTTGTACAGAATAGTTTTTTCTTAATTTTCGTCAAAAATTGTCACAAGTGGGAGGATTTAATTAAAAATCACTAAAAATATGTTCTATGAAATTTCTGTTACAATATAATCAGAAAGAGACAAAGCTCTAATCGTGGCCATAATTATCATAGAAGACAAGTTCTTACTAGTTTCATGTTATCTGAAAAGTTTCAGCTTCGCTAGAATAATCGCTAGAAACTTTGGAAAGTTTCGTGATCTTTGAGGTAAGTAGTTTCAAATTACGGTTGCCGCAGTTATCTGTTATCCTTCTCCCAATGGAAATCATCAGAGAAATACAGGATGTGGAGTTAAATTTGAAAAATTATACTAAAAAAACACGATGGAAAAAAATGTTATTAGATCAATGAATTCTGATAAGAATAAGAGAAAGAGAATTTTATGAAAAATTCAATTTTTATAATATATAATAAATTATATTTAAAAATTCCTGACAATCCTATCTTACAACTATTTTTTGATAAAAAAAATCTTCGCCTGAGCCTTTTTCGAAAAAATCCATTTTTAGTTTCAAAAATTCGAAATACCCAGTTTTCTGGCAAGCGAAGCGAGATATGAAAAAGAAATCTGCCCACTTGGTGAGCACATTCTCATTTTTTTTTTTTTTTGAGAAGCGATTTTTTGAAATAAAAATTTAACTATTCCATTTTTGTCTGAAACCTTTTCTTTTTCAGTTGAAAATTCAACTATTAGATTAAAAGTTTAAGTAGTTTGTTGAAAGTTCAATTATTTTGTTAAAAAATTCAACAATTTGTTAAAGTCATATTTCTCTGATCGAAAATTCAACTGTTATGTTAGAAAATTAAACTATCTGGTTAAAAAATGAACAATTTATTTTAAAAATCTAATAATTTTCTTATTTTTAATTTTCCTTTCAACACACTTTCTTATAATCAATAACAGAACTTATATTAAATTCTGAGAGAAATTTCAGTTGATATTTTTTATGGGAAATTATCTATTTTAAAATAAAAGGAAAAAATCCTTTTTTTGTAGGACAATATTCGGTAAAAGGCAGCATCACATACTCGGAACTTGAGCCAGAAATTTTTTCTAAAAAAAAAGAATTTTCAACAAAGAATTTTGATTTTCAACCAGAGGAATTTTTAATTATCATTAGGAATCTCCAACCGTAAATAGGAGTTTTCAACCAAAAAAGATAAATTTTCAACGAAAAACGGAACAGTTGAATTTGCAGTTGAAACAATAATTTTTAACCAAATACATTATTTTTCAACGAAATAGTGGAATTTTCATTACAAAGATATCACTTTGCAAGCAAAAATGGATTAATTGAATTTTCAGTTAAAAAACTCACTTTTCAACAGAAAAATGAATTTGCAACAAAATTGTTTAACTTTCAATCAAAGAAAAGAATTTCAAATTAAAATAATGAATCTTCAACCATAAAAATGAATTTTCAACCAAACAGTTGTACTCGAAACTAAATAGTTGATTTTTCAACATAGAAAGACAAATTTTCAACCAAATGGTAGAATTTTCACTAAAAAATAATAATTTTTAACAGTGAATGGAACAGTGAAGTTTTCCCGTTAAAAATCATAATTTTAACTAAATAGTTGTATTTTTAAGCAAAAAGTTCAGTTCGAAATGAATTCTCAACTGAGAAGATTAATTTTCAACGAAAGAGTGGAATTTTCAAATAATAAGATCAGTGTTCAACCAAAAATGAAAAAATTTAAATTTTTAGTTGAAAAATTTAATTTTCAACAAACAGCAAAGAAATTTTCACAAAATAGTTTAATTTTCAAACAAAGAGGGGAAGTTTCAGTTAAAGTGATGAATCTTCAACCATAAGAATAAATTTTCAACTAAATGGTAGAATTTTCAATCAAAAAAGAGTTTTCAACCAAAAAAATTAATTTTCTACCAAAAAATATGAATTTTCAACCAAATATGTTAATTTCTAACGACATAGTGAAATTTTTAACTAACAAAGATCAGTTTTTAAGCAAAAATGGAATAGTTCAATTTTCGGATGAAATAGTTAATTTTCAATCCAAAAAATAAATGTTCAAAAAACTAGTTGAATTCTCAGCAAAATTGTTTAATTTTTACACAAAAAGAGGCGCTTATAATAAAAATGATGAATCTGCAACCCTAAAAATAATTGTTTAAGCAAGCAGTTGTATTTGCGACAAAATAGTTGATTCTTCATCCTACATTTTCGAATTTTCAAGCCAATGGTAGGATTTTTAAACAAAAAAGAAATATTTTCAACAAAAATGGAGTAGTTACATTTTACCGTCAAAAATAATAATTTTCATCCAAATAGTTGAATTTTTAGGAAAAAGTTTATTTTTAACCAAGATAGATGAATTTTCAACACGGAAGATTAATTTTCTACCAAAAGAAATGAATTTTCAGAGAAAAAGTGGAATTTTTATCTGAAAAAGATTAGTTCTCAATAAAAAATGGAATAGTTATATTGTTAGTTCAAAATCTTGATTTTCAAAAAAAAGAACAAATTGTTATCACAATAGTTTAATTTTCAACCAAAGCGAGGAATTTTCAAAAAAAAATGAAGAATCTTGAACCATAACAATGAATTTTCAGCCACAAGCAGTTGTATCTACAACCAAATAGTAGAATTAAAAAAAAGCAAAAATACATTTTAGATAAAAATGAAACAATTAAATTTTCATTTAAAAAGAATGATTTTTAACCAAATAGTTGAATTTTCAAGCAAAAAGTTCATTTCTAACCAAGAAAGATGAATTTTGTACCACAATAGAATTTTCAACAAAATAGTTGAATTTTCAACCATAGAAAGGAATTTTTAATAAGAATGATAAATCTTCAATCATGAAAATAAATTTTCAACCAAATAGTATAATTTTCAAATGAAAAACGTAACTTTTCTACGAAAAATGGAACAGTTTAATTTACATTTATTGAGAAAAATTTTTAAACAAATTGTTTGAATTTTCAAGAAAAAAGTTCATTCACAACCAAGAAAGATGAATTTACAACCAAGAAGATTAATTTTCTAGCAAAAAAAAAAATGAATTTTCCACAAAATACATTATTTTTCAACGACATAGTGGCATTTTCAACTAAAAAAGGCAAATTTACAACCAAAAATGGAATAATTATATTTTCAGTTAAAAAAATTCATTTTCAACAAAAAAAAAAACGAATTTCCAAGAAAATGGTTTAATCTTCAAGTGAATAATTTAATTTTCGATCAAAGAGAGGAATTTTCAATTATAATAATGAATCTCTAATCATAAAAATGAATTTTCGACCATGCAGTAGTATTCACAACTAGATAGTTGATTCTTCAACCTACAATTTCGAATT
>CAKNXH010001781.1:0-37719 GCA_932178445.1 Andricus quercusramuli
GGCCACAATGGAGTCTGATTGACTTGAGCCTGTGAATTCCAATTCGAATTCAGGTTTCAAAAGAAGCCATAAGTGTCAGGATGCCTTAGGAATAAATAATAAAAAACTTGTCTCGAAAAATTTCTAGAATTGATTTCTAATGCGAGAGTGGGTTTGTATGGGGTGTTCTGATAACAATCTATTGACTGAGGATCACATCAAAAAATCAACTTCGACTTTTTCTGAAAATGTTATTTTTTCGTCAAAGAATAATACAGCAATATATTTACCAAGTCTTCCCAGCTTACGAGAATTGATTTCTAATACGTGGGTGGGTTTGATGGAGTGTTAGGGGTACATTATGTAGCCTAAGGTTTCTCTGAAAAAATCATTAACACAATAACTTTGCATTTTGTGGAAATAACTGTTTTTTTTTCTAATTACAAGTTTGGAAAATCTTTACCAAATCTTAACAGCCATATGTAATTTATTTCTTGTGGGTGGATGGACTTTTGGGGATGTTATAAGAATAATCCAGAACCGAAAGGCCTTTTATAAAAATCAAAGTTGCTATACCTTTGATTTTTTAGAGAAATGATTATATTCCCATGGACTAAGATCGGAAAATATTCACCGGGTCTGTCCAGCTTTTTACAGTTGAGTTCTATTGCGTGGGTGGGCTTTATGGGTTGTTGGTTGTACATTATATAGCCTAAGGTTCCTCTGAAAAAATCATAAACACAATAACATTGCATTTTGTGGAAAATGCTTATTTTTGCTAATTACAAATTTGGAAAATCTTCACCAAATCTTTTTTAGCTATATGTAAATTATTTCTTCTATGTGGGTGGTGTGAAGGGAATGTTATAAGATCAACTCAGAATTACAAGAAAATGTTGCAAGTTTTATTTATCTCTTTTATCAGTCAGTATTTTGCGTTGAATATATTTTTCCTTCTTTTTCTCTTATATTTTTGTAAGATAATATTTATTCGTTATGTTTCTCAAACAATATGTTATAACTTATTAAGAATTATTACTCCTACATATGTTTCAATGCTTTTTCTATTTTGAATATGGCGCCAGAAGTCCTTTTAAATCGATTTAGTGATCGATCGGGTCACCAGGCGGCGCTGATTGTACTGTTTCTGTTTACATTTTTTCGAACTTTGAAAAACGTTTTTATTTTTTTAATATTTATCGCGAGTGTTGACGTTCCGGAGGGACTTTCCCCCTGAAATATGGATATGTGCTTCCTGTGGGGGAAAAAATTGCCCCCTGACATCCTTTCGGTGCGCCAGCATTCGAAACCAATTTTTTGAGGTGAGTTTTGTGGGTTGGAATACCCACTACATGAGCCTTAAACAAGAGAAAGAAACAAAAAATTAAGTAATTAGAAGTAAGTGGGATGAGAAGCTGTGTAAATTAAGCATTCCAGAAAAAACCACAACGTTCTAGCACTTATCTAAGAGTAGATAGTTATCAGCAATTATAAATTGTTTAAACAACTGTGTTTGTTAACTTGCATCATTTCTCACTTTACTGATTAAAAACTTGATCAAATGTTGGAAATTTCAGAAGAAAACTATAACTAACTGGCATTAATATAGATGAAGATAGTTTCGAATAACGATCGATATTATAACATAATTTCTTGAAATCATAGAAAACTTTCGTTTCCAGTCATCTGATAGTTGGCATGCAAATGCAACTTCATGGTGGGATTTGGAAGTGGGTAGACTCTCAGTGTTCTGCGTTATCCTCGCTAGGACACTATCTGAGATTGGAAACATTTCTTGTAGGGACTCCTAACGGTATCCAAGACAGTGGTTGCAGAGAATAACTTGACTGGTCTGAACCAAGAAATAACTATACAAATTGGTTTGTGCAACTTAGACATCATTTTGAGGCATATAACATGCTGGCTCCTGATGTAGGGATGGTTTTGAGTGGTTCCATGAAAGCTTCTCTTAGAAGGAATCAGGGTACTCAGCCCTATCTCACTTTTAGAATAAGATCAAATTTTAAATGATAAACGTGGTTCACTTGAAGCTACAATATCATATTCTGAGTCATCGGTCGTTAATTCACATACTCGTGGCCTAATTTCGTACGGATTTCCTACCTAATTCAGGATTATCATCGAAAAGATTCAAGGTTTTTCCCTTTTTATCTCTTCGGCTAATACCTGATGATATTTCTGCAGGAATCCCAGAAACTGTTGGGGGTCCATGATCATTGAGGGGACCAATGGCCCTATTCAGTGAAATGTCAGGGACTCTCTCAAAGACTGTCGAAGGTACCTGATAATTGTGGATATTTGGAGCGCTTGTCTTCAAGTCAACAAAAATAATTGTTGAGGCAAATTATTATTTTTCATAACTACTTTATTCTATAATAATGCCAGATAGTTGTGGTTTTGTTCTGAAATTTTCAACCTTTTTTCCACTTTTAACATCGAGAGGTAATAATCAATTCAAATTCATAAACAGGCTGATATGAACAATTTATTTAGTGATGCATATCGATCATTTTGAAATTTTCCAAAAATCTCGTCAGATTAAATTGAAACCTTGAGCACCATACTCATCACATTGAGACGAGCGATCACTCATTCGAGATGATCGTATCGTCTCGATCGACTTTTTTCATTGCAAATTCTTGATCTCCATTACATTTCAGTTCCATCTGACTATGTTTCAAGCAAATCTCGATTTTGTCCAAAAATGATCGATATGCATCACTAAATTTATTATTATTCATAACTATCTTCCCTTAAATCAATGCTAAAAATTTGCTTTTTTATAAAATATTCAGTTTTGCTATGGCTTTTCAGTTATGAACGAATAATAAGTGAACCTCAACAAGAATCATTTTTAAATACTACTGTGTTGTTTCAAATGAATTGTTTTCGCTCTTCTCCCAATTAAAAAAAAATTAATTCAAGCAAAAAAGCTATCTTGCACAAAAGACAAAAACAAAGAATGGAATAATTAGGAGTGGGCTGAAGGACTAGGTCTGATGATAGTTATAAAAATCATAAGTTGTTTAAGCAACTATTTTTCTCAACTTGCGTTAATTTTTTAATTAGAAATGAATCTATTTTGGTAGAAACTTAATCTTTTTGTACGAAAAATAATTTTTTCGGTTCAAAATTAGTTTTTTTCTATTGAAGAATAACTTTTTTAACCAAAAATGTACCCATTCCAATTTTTGTCGAAAATTTATTTTTTTCAATACACATTTAATCTTCTTGGTTGAAAAATCATTTTTTTGATAAAGATTTCTCTTTTTCGGTTCATTTTTTGGGTTGGAAAAAAACAACTTTTCCACCTTCGATTCTCAAAAAACAACAAAATAACAAATGTTCAACATAATATAATATAATATGTTCAACTGAAATAATGGATCTTCAAAAAAAAAATTAATCGAATTTTTAATAAAAGAGTAGAGCATTCAACCAAATAGGTGAATTTTCAACCAACCAGATTTGGATTTTCTTATTGGTTTTCTATGAATTCAATTCGCATTTAATAGAAAAATAGATACGTTATCAGAAAAACAATTCATTTGAAAAAAGAAGAATTTCCAACTAAAAAAAAGAATGTTTTAAGCAAAATTGGAATGACTAGGTTTTCAGTAAAAAAATTCATAAAAAAAAAATTTCAAGAAAACAGTTCAATTTTTAAGGAAAGAAATAAATTTTTCATTGAAATGATGGATCGTCAACCAAAATGATCATTTTCTAACCGAATAGTTCATTCTTTAAAAAAGAATTTCCACTTTCAGCCAAAAGTATTAATTTTCTATTTTTAAAAATTGATTTTCTATCAAAAAAGATTAATTTTTAATAAAATCCATGAATTTCCAATAAAAAATAGTTGAATTTTTAACCGAATGAATAAATTCTGAACCAAAAAGGTGGATTAGTTACTAAGATGTTAAATCTTCAGTTAAAAAAATAATTTACAAGAACAAAAATTTCAAGAAAATAGCTCAATCTAGAATAAAAAAGGGTTTTCAACTAATCTCATGAATCACAAATGAAAAAAAAGAAGAATTTTCACCAAAGTTATTTCATTGAGGGTTATTATTTATGGAAAATATAGTATAAACAATAAAGCACGAGAGTTCTTTGAGAAACAAAAAAAAAAAAAATAGATTTTCAACAAAGTAGTTCAGCTTTCAAAGAAGTAGCTGAATTTTCAACTGAGAAATGAATTTTCATCTAAAGTTATAAATTTGCAACTAAAATTGTAAATTTTCAAGGAAAATTGAATTAATTTTCAACGAAAGAGTTCAACATTCAATCAAGTAGGTGAATTTTCAACCAGAGAGATGAATTTCTAATCAAGAAGATTAATTTTCTACCCACAAATAATTTTCAACAAAATGCGTGAATTTTCAATCAAATAGTTGAATTTTGAATTAGGAAAAAACACTTCTTGAATAAGAATTTGAAGCAGTGAAGACAAGTAAGTTATAGGGGCAAGCTTGAAAAATCCAAAAATGGATGAGAAAAATAAGGGGACAGAAAGAGATAGAGATGAGGCTAAAGATCCGATGGAAATGGAAAGATTAAAAGAAACGCGAGAAATGATGATAGAAGTGATGGGGATGTATGAAGAAAGGCAGGAGAATAGGGTGGAGGAAATTAGGGAAGAAATTAGATAGGAAATGGCCGAACTTAGGAAAGAAATGAGGAAATGGGAAGAAGTCAGGGTAAAGTTAGAGAAAAGGATGCAGATGTTGGAGCAAAGAATAGAAAAGAAGGAAGAGCCTAATAAAAAGGTACAGGAGTTGGAAGGTAGAATAACAAAAATTGAAAGCTCAAACCGTGAGTTTGGAGGTGGGGAGAGTGGGGAAAAGGAGAAGGAAAGGCTGAGAAAAATAGAGCAAAGAATAGAAAAAAAAGAGAGAGAAGAAAGAAAAAGAAACATAGTGATAAAGGGTCTAAGATTAGAGGGGAAGGAGCTGAGGGAAGGAGTGGAAGAAGTACTAAAAAGGATTGATGCTAAGGTAGAGATAGAGGAAGTGCGAAGTGTAGGAAGGGAAGAGCGAAGAGGGGAGAGAATGGCACTAGTGAAACTGAAGAAATGGGAACATAAGAGGGAAGTGATGACAAAGAAGAGGATGTTATACGGAAGCTCGGAGAGAATAGAGGATGATTTAACATGGGTAGAAAGGAACATGCAGTATAGGTTAAGGAAAATAGCGGAAGAGGAAAGAAAAAAAGGAAGAAGAACATGGGTTAAGTATGGGAAACTACAGATAGAAGGTGTATGGTGGAATTGGGATGAGGACAGGGAAGATTTAGTAAAAAATGAAGTATCGGGAAACTAGAAGAGAAAGGAACAGGAGGTAAAGAAATAAGAAATAGTGAGAAACCAAAAGAAACAGGAAACGAAAGTAGGGAAGAATGGAGGATATGCTACTGGAATATAGCAGGCTTAGAAAGAAGGAATAGGGAGTTCATGAAAAATTTGACACAATGGGATGTAGTTGTAATGATGAAGACGTGGCTAGATAAAAAGGGATGGGAAAGAGTAAGGGGAAGATTACCAAGTGGTTACAAATGGCAGGTTAAGAATGCAAAGAGGAAGAATAAAAAGGGCAGAGCAATGGGAGGAATGGCGATGGGAGTAAGGAACGAATGTATAAGAGAGAATGATAAAAAAGAGTTGAAAGAACATAAAGAAGGATTAATAGTAGAAGAGATAAATATGGAAGAGAGAGGTGGAAGATAGTGGGGGTTTATGTGAACGGTGATATGCAGGAAAAATCAGAGGATATGAGAGAACTGATGGAAGAAAATAAGCATGAGAGTAGGCTAATAATAGGAGGTGACTTTAATGCGAGAACAGGAGATAGAGGAGGAAGGGAATGGGATGGAGAGCGAGGAAGAAAATCCAAAGACAAGATACTGAATGGGGAGGAAAAGAAGTTGTTGAGGAGTCTAGGGGAGATGGGATGGTTTATCCTAAACGGAAGTATAGAGGGGGATGAGGAAGGGGAATTTACACGTTCAGGAGGAAAGACGGGAACGGTAATTGATTATGTGATAGTGGATGACGAAGTAAGAGAGAAGGTTAAGAGACTAGAGGTAGGCAACTACATAGATTCGGATCACTTTCCCGTAATAGTGACGGTAGAGGGAGAAATGAGTAATAACAAAAACGCTAAAAAGGAAGCAAAAGTGAAAAGAGCAGGAAGAGGGGATTGGTCAATGGAAGGTAAAGAACAGTTTAAAGAAAAAATCAGGAATATCAAAATGGGGGAAGGGAATTTAAACGAGGAAATGGAAATAATGGTAGGAGAAATAAAAGGAGCATTAGAGTGCACAAGCAGAAAAGAAGTTAGTGAAGGAGGGGATAGAAGTGGATGGGATGAGGATTGTAAACAGAAGAAGAAGGAAGTGAGAAAGGTATTAAGAAAATGGAGAAAAGGGACAAGTAGTGGAGAAGAATATAGGAGAAAAAAGAAGGAGTATACTGAGATGTGTGATCAAAAAAAAGAGGAAGAAAATAAAAGGTTTGAAGAAGAAGCGGAGAAGGCTAGGACGGAAGAAGAGGTTTGGAGGGTGGTAAATGAAGAGAGAAGAAGAAGGAAAAGAGTAAACCAGGATATTGAGATGTTAGAATGGAAAACATATTTTATGGAATTCCTAGGAGGGGTGGAGAGGAAAGTTAGGAAAGAAGGGAGAGATGGTAGGGAAACAGATGAGGAAGAGGATATTACAAGAGAGGAAATAGTCAAGGTATTAAGGATGATGAAAGATGGAAAGGCACCTGGTATAGATGAGATTCCAAATGAAGTATGGAAATATGGGGGGACAGAATTAGAGGAATGGGCGTGGATAATGTGCAATAGAGTATGGATAGGAGAGGGGTGGCCAGAGTTATGGAAAGAAGGATTAGTGATACCAATAGTGAAGAAAGGCACAGGAAAGGAGGTTAAAGATTATAGAGGAGTGACACTAATGCCAACACTGTATAAAGTATATGTGACTGTTTTATCGGAGAGGTTAAAAAAAGAAGTTGTGGAGAAAAAGATAGAGCCACCGAATCAGACAGGGTTTAGAAAAGGGATGGGGGTAATGGACAATATATATGTTCTGAACTACTTAGTAAATAAGAGGATTAAAAGGGAGAAAGGGGCAATGATAGCAGTGTTCGTGGACTTGAAGGCGGCGTTTGCCTCATTAGACCGAGGCGAGATAGAAAAAGTTATGGTGAAAAAGGGGATAAGACAGGGATTAATAAAGAGAGTATCAGAAATTTTTAGAGAGACAAAAAGCAAGGTAAAGGTAGGAGAGCAAGTGGGAGATAGTTTCTGGTTGGTGAGAGGGGTAAGGCAAGGATGTCCTCTGAGCCCGCTTTTATTTAATATATTAATATCAGACTTGGAAGAAGAATTGAAGAGAAAAGGGTGGGGAGGAGTTAGGATAGGGAACGAAAAGATATATACACTGGCATACGCAGACGATATAGTGTTGATGGCAGAGGATGAAGAAGGGATGGCGGGCTTAATTACCGGATTAGAGAGATACTTAGATGGAAAGAAGTTGAATTTAAATGTAGAAAAGACAAAGATAATGAGGTTTAGAAAAGGAGAGGGAAGAAAAAAAGAATGGACGGGAAGATGGAAGGGAAAAAAATTAGAAGAAGTAAAAGAGTTTAAGTATCTGGGATATACCTCGCAAGCAAATGGAGATCATAGAGCTCATATAAGAGAAAGGATAAAAAAAGCAGCAGGGGTAATGAAACAGATATCGGGAATAGGAAAAAGAAGATTTAAAAAAACTTGGAGAAGGAGAATGTGGTTATTTGATACGCTGGTATGGCCGGTATTAGGTTATGGAGCAGAGATATGGGGATGGAAAGAAAGGAAAGTGATTGAAAGTTTACAAGAAAGGTATATGAGGTGGACGCTAGGGGTAGACTGGAGGACGCCGGGATATATGGTGAGAGAAGAAGCGCAAAGGGATAAATGAAGTACTAGAGCGGGAAAGAGGGCATGGAATTTTGAGACGAAGCTGAGGGAGGGAAAGGGAGGGGAGTTAGCGAGAAGGTGTTTGATGGAGGTAGAAGAAAAGAGAGGGAGGGCGATTGAATTAACGAGATGGGAGGAAGAAAGGAGGGAGTTCTTTAAGGCTAGAGATATAGAAGACGGGACTGGAGTCAACTATGAAGAATTGGAAAAAAGGGAGAGAGAAAGACAATTAGTGGAAAGATGGGGGATGATTGAGGAATCAAAATATAATATATGGTATAAAATGATAAAAAAGGAAGGAGTACCAAAGTATTTAGAAAAGGGATGGGGAGAGAAAAGATGGACAGGAATAGCAAGATTTAGATTGGGAAACGAGGCAAGGGCAAGTATGTATTGGGAAAAGAAAGATAACAGGAAGTGCAGAATATGTGAATGGGAAGAGGAAACATCGGAGCATGTATGGGAAGGATGTAGGGGAGGAATGGAAGATAAAGGAACCTGGCAAGAGAATGTGGTAAAGATTCTAGGAGAGGATGGTTTGGGGGAAGAGTGGATGAAGGAGTTAGAGGATGCTAGGGGAGCAATTGAAAAAGAATGAAAGAATGGATGCAAAAAATGGTAAAATGGAGGTACAAGAGAAGTGAAAGAAAAAGGAAACGGAAGTCGCTTAAATAAGAAGCGTAAAGATTTGTAAGTAATAATTATGTAATAGCATAAGTAAATTAAGATGCGTTTGCGTTGCCGCTCTCTCTCTCTCGCTTGCACTCTCGCTTTCGATCACTCGCTCACTCGTTCGCTAACACGTCCCAAATTGCGCTAGCGTTAGAAGTAGAATTAAGGCGTTCGATATAAGATTTTATGTAAATAGGTGTAAATAATTGTAAATAGTAAGGATAAGATTTTATAAAAAATGTATGAGGAAGTGTTGTAAGAAATGGAAGTCATGTAAACCCTTAGGGGACACATTATGAATAAAGAAGAAGAATAAGAATTTCAATTTAAAAACTGAAAATAGAATAGTTACGTTTTTAGTTTAAAAAAATTCATTTTCATCCAAAAAACGAATTTTTAACCAACTATTTGAGTTTTTAACCGAAGACATGAATTTTTGAATTAAATTATGAATCTTTAACAAACAAAAAGTTATTCTTATCAAAATAGTTCTACTTTCAACCAAAAAATTTTAATTCTCAACAATGATTGTTGAAAATCAATTGCTATTGTCGCGCATTCATGGCTGACAGGATAAACTAACTTTGAGAGACGCACACACACACATTTTTTTATTTACATTCTTGGCCTTAGAATATGAAGAAATTAACTATTCTACAGAATGAATATATTCAAAAAATGTTAAATCCGTGAGAAAAAAAATATTCTATAACAAAATAACTAAAATCAATGAAATTCAGTTACATGATAAATGGACTGTAGATCAGGCATTTCAAGAGAGTCGTCGCTTCAGTCATCAATATTGATTGTTTCGTCAGCTAGGGGGATCATTCTTCCACATGAAATTACGGAATAATCAGGAAAACATAAAATTTTCCATGATTCAGTTTAGAGCTTACATCACTAATTACGATGAAAAAGGAATGAGAAAAGTACAACATAATTTTGTGTAGCCTGTTTTTTAATACATGATAAACAAAGTTTTTTGAAGAGCAGATATCAGCAAAAATACATGGTGCAAGCAAAAAGTGTCTCTACTTAAAGAAGTATTACATAAGAAAGTTAATTTAAAGACATAGGTGTTGGCTTATAATCATGTTTCCATTAGAATTGTATATTTGTCTTCGATCTGATTGCCTTATTGTATTGAGAGTATTATTTTTAATAGCCAGATGCATTATCATCATGCCCATGGCTATGCTGATCAGGTTGGGTTCCAAATTCTCGATCAAATAGAGGATTCGGCGGTAGTCCTGTATTTGGGTGTATACGTTCTGGAGTCTGTCCTCGAATGAGTGGATTGTGGGCAGTAACATATGGATGCTGCAGATTATGTTGACGCCAAAGTTGACCCCAAAGTTCTGGATTGTAAGTGTATTCGATAGGCCTATATGCAAATTGCTGCCCTGGGAAGAAAGTATTAACATGTTGGGTGTGATATGGTTCATTCATGTCTCCAGATGATCCACGCAGTCCTCTTGGAGTGGAAAACATTGCGCTTTGCCGTAGATGACGCTGATAGTCAGCGTCATCATCTCTCGTCCTAGTCGCCGTTAAACCTGGAGTAGCCAACTCAAGTTGTGTAGAAAGTTCCGCGCCGTCTCGTATTATCAATCCAGTGTTCTGCTTCCTACGCGTCTTTTCCGGACGGTGCTTTTTCATTCTCGGATTCATTATATTCCTTCCCTGTTCCTCCCTTGGGTCCATACCCGATGATGTTTCTGTGAAAAAACAAATGAAATTCATGAATTCCAAATTCTAAAGATATAATGGACGAATGATCGACATTTGCCACGTACTGAAAAAATAATATTGATTATTATTATACTTACCAATATAGCTGAAGACCATCAACATGATGGCGGAAGCACAGAAAAGAGACCTCATTTTTGCAGAAGGCAACTGACGGATTTTCGGACAGGCGCTTGTATTTATAGATATGTTTGGACCAGGAAATGTACACTTAATGACTTTGTGTTAGTGATATTCTAATGTCCTCTAATCAACTAGCGTCTCACTAGCGCTCACACGTTTCTCACACGAATCATACAATCTCATATCTGTGCTTATGAGGTCAGCAGGCTCAAAGTATTTGTCATGCCAACAATTAGATCACTGGAAAAAAAAGTTTCCTATGATTTCAAGAAATGATGTTAAAATATCCTACGTTGTTCGTAATTTTCTTCATCTATAATAATGCCAGAAAGTTTCGATTTTTTTTCTGAAATTTTTAACTTTTAATCTACCATTTACTTAACAAACTAATGAATAATGCAAGCTAACAAACATCCTTGTTCAAACCATTTATAATTGCTTATAACTTATCTTCTCTTAGATAAATGCTAGAAAGTTGCAGTTAAATTCTGAAATGTTTAACTTTGCTTCGCGTTTTTAGTTATGAACAAATAATAAATAAACATTCGAGGGAAAAATATTTTAGAAAATCTCTTTCTTTTCGTACACATATTTTGCTGGAGGGGAATGGTATCAAAATAATGTTCCATCCCAAATTTGTATTTTACGCTTTGTAAGAAACTTCTTGTTAGAATTTAGAACGAAACTTTCACATGAGTTGGCTAAACGAAACACAGTCATTGACAACAAAACACTTGCATTTTTTAACAGAAAAGATGATATTTCTACCAGTAGTATTGGAAAGCAATGTTTCATTCGTTCTCTATCACTAATTGTGAAGAGAAATGTTGAGTTTCAACTTGATTCATCTAATATTGAGGATTCTGAATTAAATTTACAAAAGCTTCTTTTTCATTCATGAAAAATATGTGTTAAACTTCACGGTGCTTGTGCCATCCTTAAATATCATTTTAAAAGAATGTTTTTTTTTGTGTGGATTCGAATAAATTTCTGGACGTCATTCATAAAAATTCGAAAAAAAATTTATGACATCTCTACAGGACAGTTGTGGGAGAATATTTTCTCTCGCATAAATGGTATGGATGATTAAAAATCTACAATTTTCTATACAATTGTAAAGAAGATAATTTGCTCACGACAGCGAGAGCTATAAAAACATTCATGGTAATGCCTAATGTTTGATAACAGTAAATATATCGACTTTGCCGAAAGTATGATATGGAAGAATGAAATTACACGTGTTAATGGAAATTTTTACTTCTTGGACGATAAAGATTTTATAGATTTTATTTCTAATACTGCGCAATAATTAGGTATGACTCAGAAAGTGTATGGAAAAATGGAGATCAGATCAGCTGACAAGCCTTCGTTCGACAAGGAATTCCACGTAGCTAGAAGTATCACACTTCTGATTATTTCCTCTAATTTCCCTCCTCTAGTCCCTATACATTCCCCTACTTCCTCTTCCTGCCAGATCTAACTTCTTCCTTCTCTACTCCCTCCTCTCTTTGCGTCCGCAGCTAACACTCTTATTCTCAAACTGTTCTTCCCAAGCACTCACATTCCTTCCTCTACTCGCTCGCACTAATACCTTTACTTTCACCTTTACTTCCTTTGCCTCTACTTCTTTTACTTCCACCTTCCACCCTCCCACACTTCCAACTACTTTCCCTACTCGCTCATATTACTTAAACCTTCTCTCCACCTACCGTAACTTCTTTCTCTACTTCGCCCTCTTCTGGATTTTCAATTTAACACTCTTCTTCCCCTTCTTCTCTTTCCCTACTTCTTTTCGCCAGCACTATCCCACTAGCCCACCCTTCACTTCCTTTCAATACTATCCCACACTTCTAATTATTTCCTCTACTTTTCCTCCTCTAGTCCCTATACATTCCCCTACTTCCTCTCCCTGCCAGACCTAACTTCTTCCTTCTCTACTCCCTCCTATCTTTGCGTCCCCAGCTAACACTCCTATTACCAAACTATTCTTCTTAAGCCCTCATATTTCTCCCTCTACTCGCTCGCACTACCCTCATGGCCCTTCCTTTACTTCCTCCTACCACCCTCCCACACTTCCAATTACTTTCCCTACTTGCCCCCATCACTTGAACCTTTTTCCCGCCTAACATAACTTCTTCCATCTCTACTTTCCTTTCTCCTACTAGCCTTGCCTTCAATTCCTCTTACAACGTTCTCACACTTCCAATTTTTCCTTCTACTTTTCCTCCGCTACTCCACTAACATTCTCCTACTTCCGCTCCCTTTACTTAACCCTCTTTTCTGTATTTCCTTACTTCTTCTCTTCTAGTTCCGCTATCCTGTTATTTCCCAGCTAACACTATTCTTACACAACTTCCATTCCCCAGGCCTCACTTTTTCTCTTCTACTCACCCATACTTCCCTAGTAGCCTCCCCTTAATTTCTCTTACTACCCTTGTACACTTTGAATTATTTGCACTACTTCATTTCTTCTACTTCATCTCCCCTACTTCGTATTCCATACCTCCTCTGGATTCTCCTACTTCACCAACCTTTACTTCACCCTTCGCCCCGCTTTCCCCAACTTCTGTCTCCTCTCCTTTCCCTTTTCCTTGCTACCCTGCTAAGACTCGCCTTCCCTAACTTCTCTCCAAGAGCCCTCATTTTCCCTCTCCTATTCAACTGTACTATTCCACTAGCACTCCCCTTACTGCCTCTTACTTCCCTCTCACACTTTCAATTATTTTCCCTACTCCCCCTACCCTCACTATTACCCTACTCCCACGGGTATCTCCTCCTTCCCCTACATTCACCTCACCCTTCGTCTCGCTTTCCCCAACTTTTTTCTTCCCTTTTTTCCCTTCTTCTCTTCTTTCCATTCTCCTCACTTCCCCTCCTAACACTCTCCCTCTCTAAATTTGCTTCTCAAGCCCTCACTTTCCCTCCCTTTCTCACCTGCAATATCCAAGCAGCTCTCCCTTCACTTCCTCTCACTACACTGCTACACTTTTAGCTATTTCACTTAAATAATCTCTCCTACTTCCACAACCTTATTTCTTCCCACTTCCCCCACTTCCCCTCGCCTCTTTCTTCCTACCTTTAATTAATTTCCTTCCCCTGACCTCCCCACCAATTTATTTCCCTCACTTACCCTTTCCGCATTTTTCTTCACTTCCTTTACTCTCCCACTCCTCCTTTCCCCTCACTTCCCCTTCTTGGAAGGAAGACAAGGGGAAGGGGTTAACGCAGAATGTGACATCACATGTGGAAAAGGTATTTTTTAGAGAACTTTTTGAAATGAGGAAACTTTTTTTTTAGAATTTTGAAAATCTGTCATCTGTAAGAAAAATGTGAAAATTCAATTTTTCGAAACAAAAATTGTACTGACCAGGGAAACTGTCTGATCCTCATGAAACTTCAAAGATTTTTTCCTCACACGAGTACCAATTTAGTCAAAAAACGCATTTAACACGTTTGAGACCAGGTCTCAAAATTTTAATTCAAATTTTTTCTCTGAAAAAAAATTATGACAAATTAGTCTGAAAAAATACGGCGATATTTATTTACTAATTTTTTTAATATTTGATATTCAATTTACCACTTTTCGATTTCTTGAAGAAAATGAGAATTTATCATTTTCAGAAAAGTCGCCGTCATTTAATAATTTTTCATATTTTTGAAATTTTTCTTCTGAATTTGTTTAATCTTGAATAAACAAAAATGAATTTCCTATGGAACAGTATAATTCTGTACGGAATAGATAAATTTTATTCCAAATTGTTGAATTTTAAAGCCATAAAGACAAATTTTCTATGATGCAATTGAATTTTCATCCAGATAATATGAATTTTTAATTTAAAAAATTAATATACAACCCATCCATTGAATTTTCAATAAAATAGTTCAATTTTTAGTTGAAAAATTCATTTTTGGACCCAAAAAATAAAAATTTTCAACAAAAGAGTTGAATTTTCAACCAAGAAAGATTTTTCAATCAATCAAAAAAAATCTTATCCAAAATATCGAGTTTTCACGACATGAAGACTAAGTTCTGAAAAAAAGTTTAATTTATAACAAAAAATATGCATTTCCTACCTGAATAATTGAATTGTTGATCAAAAATAAATTTTTTCAGACAAAATAAGTGAATTTTCAACTTAAAAAGATAAATTAGAAAATACGTGAATTGGCCACCAAAATGTTTATTTTTAATGGCATTTCCAATCAAGTAGTTGAATTTTTAACCAAAAAGTTTAATTTTCTACGAAGAAAAGATAAATTTTCAACCAAATGGATGAATTTTCAACTAAAAAGTTTAATTTTTTACCAAAAAAGAATCATTTTCAAGAAAATACATAAATTTTCTCAAAAAATTTTTAATTTTTAGAGAATTTTCAACCTAATAGTTGCATCTTCAACCAAAATGGTCAATTTTCTACCAAAAAATGATGAATTTTCAACCAAATGGATGGATTTTCAGCTAAAAAACATGAATTTTCAACAAAAAATATAATTGTTTAATTTTCAGTTAGAGAAATAAGTTTTGAAGCAAATAAGATACATTTTCAACAAAATAATTAAATTTTTAACTGAACAAATAAATTTCTAACGGAAAAAATTAAATTTCTAGGAAAAAAAATCTCGATAAGAAGTTTAGTTGAATTTTTAGTTTAAAAAACTTAATTTTTGATAAAAAAAAAAATTCAATCAAAGAAATTAAATTTCGACCAGAAAGATTGATTTCCTACCAAAAAAGCATAATTTCAATCAAAACACATGAATTTTCAACCAAATATTTCAATCTTTCGAGGGATTTTCAACCTAATAGTCAAATTTTCAACCAAAAAGAATATTTTTAAGCAAATAAAATAAGTTTTCAACAAAATAGTTTCAAAAAAAGAAAAAGAAATAATTTTCAACGAAAAATGTAATAGTTGACCATTGAATAAAAAAATATTTCCTTCTTATATAAAAAAAAGTTAAACTTATCAAAAATAAACGAACCATCTAAAAAATAGTTGAATCCTCAACTAAGATATATTAATTTTTAATCAAAAAGTATGATTTTTTAAACTAGAAAATTAATTTTCAGCAGAAAAAGATGAATGTTTAACAAATTACATGAATTTTCCACGGAATAATTGAATTTCCAAACAAAGAGATGAATTTCATCTTGAAATCATGAATCTTCAACGAAAAAAATTAATTTCTAACAAGGTAGCTAAATTTCAATCAAGCATTTAAGTTTTCAACCAAAAAAGTCGAATTTTCAACCAAATAGATGTACTTTCAACCAAAAAAGATACATTTTAGGTAAATTTTCTGTTGAAAAAGTTAATTTTCAACTAAAAATATGAGAATTTTTAACAAAATAGTTCATTTCCCAACCAAATAAGTGAATCTTCATCGAGAAAATAGGAATGTTGAACAAAGTAGTTTAATTTTAAACCATGTAATTAAATTTTCAATAACAGAAAATATACATTTTTTACCTAATAATTAAATGTGCTATTAAGAAGATTAATTTTTCATAAAGTTCATTAATTTTCTGCAAAAAAAAAGAACTTTCAACCAAATAGTTCAATTTTCAACTAGAGAAGATCAGTTTATCAACAAAAAAATTAATTTTTCACAAAATAAGGTTCAACTTCAATCCAAGGAGTTGAATTAAAAAAAAATAATAAACAAGAATTCTTGACGAAAAATATAATTGTTGATAATTCAATGAAAAAACATTTATTTATTTTCTAGATTGTAAAAAAATTGCTCTCTAGCTCAGCTGGGAACCGAACCCAGGTCTTCCAGATTGCCGGACTGGTGCTCTACCCACTAAGCTACTGAAAGACGAGAGAAATTTTTTCACAATCCCTACAAGTTGAATGCCGACTTCATTCCTTAACTTGTAAGATTTTATTTTTCAACATTCGAATGTTTTATATTTTTTGATGTTATGGTTTCGACCAGATAAATTTTATTAATAATTTTGATGTTGATTGGTTTTTTGTCTACTGGTCTAAATCAATATTTTTCAACATTGATTTATTTTTTAAATTGTGAAAAAATTACTCTCTAGCTCAGCTGGGAACTGAACCCAGGTCTTCCAGATTGCCGGTCTGGTGCTCTACCCACTAAGCTACTGAGAGCCGAGAGAAATTTTGTCACAATCCCTACAAGTTGATGAAATTAATTTCCAACTGAAAAATGAGAATTTTCAACTACCGAACCAGATTTTGAAAATCAAAAACATAATTTTGTTGATAAGTAGTGATTGAGGACCAAGAATTGGTATTATTAATTTGTAACTCATTGATTGCTTATTACTCTAACATTGTAAATATTTTTTTCTTTCTTAATTTTGTTCAAACAATGAGAAGATGATTTTTTCAAATTGAAGACAGACGTCATGGTTACGATTTCCGATTATGAGATTCTTATTGTGTTAACAGAGTCAAAAATATCACATCATCGCTTTATTTTATTACAATTTTCTATTATTCGCGGTTTAAAAATTCTAATAAAATCACCTAAAAAGCAATTATGATTCATGAACATACAAAAGTTTGTTTCCTGATCCAACGTTATCACCACCCAGGCTTTATCGTTAGAATAAACAAACTTCGACTAATTGCGACGAAAAAGGAATGAAAAAAGTACAGCATGATTTTTGATAGCCTGTTTTTTATTAGATGATAAACAAAGTTATTTGAGAAGCAGATAGCAGAGATACAATAGTGCTTGTAAAAACTGTACATAAAGAAATATTACATAGTAAAATTAATTTGAAAAGATGAGTGTTGACATTAGAATGATATTTCAATTGAAACTGTATATTCGGTTTCAATATGGCTGCCTTAGATTATTGAAAGCATTATTGGTGATGGCCGGGTCCAGGATGCCAATGGCCACCCTGAGGAAATGGAAGTCCATATCCTTCCCTAAATAGCATATTCTCCGGCATATCTTGAAGTGTGTCTAAATATACCGGTTGCTGACCTCGAATGGCATGGCGTGGTTCAATCTCTGCTCCAGATGCCGGATTTGGATTATGAGCATCAGCATATTGAGGCCATTGTGGATGCAAGAGGTTCTGCTGTTCGTTATGGAAAAGGTGTGGGTCATTCCATGCTGCAGGAGAATTACCTGGAACCTGAGCATTAGCAAATGCATACTGTGGTTGATTCCAAAGGTGCGACTGTTCTTGATTTGAGAAGTGTGGGTCATACCCTCCTCCAGATCCTTGCCATTGAAGCTGAGTATCAACATTTTGGGTATGATCTGGTTGAAGCCAATAGTTCTGCTGTCGATGGGAATGGCTTGAGTCTAACCCTGCTAGATCTATAGGCTCTAGATCCTCAGTTCTAACATCCCCATCTACAAAACGCTTCGTTCTGCTATCACGAGCTCTTGAAACGCCAAGCTTGGTCCTTGTAATTTCCACTCCATCGTGGGGTACTGGAGCTGATCGTACGTCTCCAAATGAACCAGGTGGTATACTAGGTTGAGGCTGTACTCTTATAGTTGGAGTGGAAATATGTGCGTTGTGCACCATAGCAGCGTGACGATTAGCGTCAAGTCCTCCTTGAAGTGGATTTTTAGAGAAAATGCGATCTTTTCTTCCCCTCCTTTGACGTGTATTAATCGCAGGTAAACCTGAAGCAGGCAAGTCAGATCGCGGAGCCAATGCGTCCTCGGAGATCCCGTGTGCTAGAGCCTTTTTTTTGTATTCGGATTCTGCGGCAAGATGCATTAATAATGCATGATAGTTGTTAGTTGTCGTCAAATCGAATTCTTCCGTCTCATCGGGCACAGGAGCAGAATGACTCACGCTCTTTCCCTTTCTATCCCATGGCTCCATACCCGATGATATTTCTGTGAAAAGACAAATAAAATTCATGAAGGTAAAATTTAAAGATATAGTGGACAAGGGATCGACATTTGCCACGTACTGGAATATTAATAATGATTATTATTATACTTACCAATATAGGTGAAGACCATCAACATGATGGCGGAAACACAGAAAAGGGACCTCATTTTTGCAGAAGGCAACTGACGAATTCTAAGATAAGCGCTATTTTATATAGGTTTAGAGTAAGACCAAGTTCATAGTAGTCATATTCATGAGTGCCAAAGAGATTATAATCAACTGGTGTCTCACTCGCACTCACGCTTTTCTCACACGAATCAGACAATGTCATATCGGTGGTTACAAGGTCGAACACGTGCAGAGTAGTTGTCATATCAACAATTACAAATCCGAGAAGAAAAATTTTCCATTATTTTTAGAAACAATGTTACAATATCGATCGTGTTTACTGGAAGAAAAAAAAAATGTATCAAATACGAAATTTATTTTCACTTTATTGGAATCAATTTTCAAATATTAAAAAAAATTACGCATTATTAACAATCAACACGTGACATATGTATTTAACTTAGTTAAAATATTTGCTTTTAAACACAAAGGATACTATTATATGATTATATTCAATACCAGAGAGTATCAGTGCTCCCAATCTTGCGAATTGTTCCAAACGAATGATAATTATAAAATGCATAGAAATACATTTTTCATTGCAAAATAAACTTTCGTAGTCATAGAAGTAATAATAATTTGATTTCCCTGCTGAAAACACATTATTCCTTCGGGCATCGAAGAAAGATTTCAGCAGTGGTATCAAATTATTATTATATCTATGACTGCAAAAGTTTATTTTGCAACACGAAATGTATTTTCATGCATTTTATAATTATTATTTGTTTGAAAAAAATTATTTTGCACATTTTAAACATTTCAAATAAGCGCGCGCTATACAGTCAATCAGAAATTCGGCGCGACGCATGCGCAGCGCGGTTGGGGAGAAAGATTGGGAGAACTGGAGAGTATTGGAGAGAGTGGAAGGTGACCGTACACTGGACACTAGCGCACTCTGCCGCCTCGGGGAAGAAGCTCGGGTATTTCAACGGGAAGCTCACTTTCTATAATGCGTTTTCTCTGACAGTGTCTTACAGTGGAAAAGGTTTTGTTTCCAAACAAGTTTGATAGTAAAGAGTTTTTAATAAAAATGCCAGAATACTGTTGTGTGAGTGGCTGCAACAATAACATGATAGAAAATGAAGGATGTTCGTTTTTTCGACTTCCAGCCAACCCAACAACGTAAGTTTAATAATATCCAATACCATTGTTTTTGTAGAAACAATCTGAAGGCGTCTATATAACCTCACCAACATGCATGGAAATTCAAAAGAAGAGTCAACTTTAACAACAAGTTGCAACAATCACCAGTAATGTAAATTATTGTTACCCGTGAGCAAGTGAAAATTTGAATAAATATTTTTATTTTGCAGTCGTTACGAATGGATAAAATTCGTTACTTTTTTAAGCAAAAAGATGAACTCTCAACCAAAAAAATGAATTTTCAACAAAGTAGTTAAATTTTTAACTAAATAGTTAATTTTTGACTCAAAAAGGTGACTTTTTAACAAATAAGTTGCGTTTTCACTAAAATAGTTAAATTTACAACTAAATAGTAGACATTTGAAGCAAAGAAGATGAATTCTGAACCAAAAAAATAATAGTAGATTTTTCAGCCAAGAAAATTAACTTTTAACAAGAAATAGTTCGATTTTTTTATTTGGTTCTATTTTATTCCATTCAGCAAAAATAATTACTTAAACAAATTATCATTGTTAGAAGCTATCTTCTTCTATATTGATACTTGATGGTCGCGGTTTTCCAATTCCAAAATTTTCCAATTTTTGTCCAATTTTCAATTAAAGTGATGTAATACTTAATAAATCTTTACAAACATAACTGTTTGAGCAATTTATTATTTTTTTATTAACATTCTCTCTGGTGAAGATTTTATTTGTTGAAAATCATCTTTTAGGTTGGAAATTCTGGTACTGAGAAAACAATTCATTCTTTTTTGGTTGAAGATTCACTATTTAATTTAAAGTAGATCAATTTTGAACCATATAATTAAATTTTCAATAACAAAAAATATACATTTTTTACCTAACAATTGAATTTCCTACAAAAAAAAAATTAATTTTCCATAAAGTAAATTAATTTTCTAACAAAAAAGAAGAACTTTGAACCAATTATTTCAATTTTCAACTAGAGAAGATCAATTCTCAACAAAAAAGTTATTTCTTTACAAAATAAAGTTCAACTTTAAACCAAGTAGTTGAATTTAGGAAAAAATAATAACGAAAAAGAATTCTCACCGAAAAATTTTATTGTTGATAATCTAATAAAAAAACAATTGAACCTATCAAAAAGAAACGGAATTTCAACAAAATAGTTTAATCCTCTACTAAAATAGAATAATTTTCGACCATAAAGAATGAATTTTCAGCAAAATATATGAATTTTTTGTAAAATAATTAAATTTTTAACCAAAAATATGAATTTTTGTTCTGAAATCACGAATCTTCGATAAGAAAAATTAATTTCTAACAAAGCAGTAAAATTTAAACAAAGGACTTGCATTTTTAAGCAAAAAAAGTCGAATTTTCAACCAACACAGTCTAAATGAATTTTTTAACTAATGTGAAAGAAGTAAATTTTTCAAATAATAGCTGAATTTAAAAAAAAAAATTAATTTTCCGTAGAGAACAATAATTTTGTACAACAAAAAAATAATTCTCAACCAAATTGTTAAATTTTCAGTCAAAAATATTAATTTTGAAACTAAAAACAACAACAAATTCTCAACACAATAGTTTAATTTCAAATAAAAGACGTGAATTTTCAACTAATATAATGAATCTTCAATTTATATATATATATATATATATATATATATGTATAATTTAAAAAAAAGTTAAACAACCACCGCAGGGTACCACTAAGAGCAACTGCCATCTGGAAAAAAATGTCAATGGCCCCCAGTAGAACCGCGGTAAAATACACCTATGGCCTATTGATTCGTTGATATTTTAACATTATAAATTAAATTTTTACCAAGAAATTAAATTTTTTACCAAGAAAAACAAATTTTCAAGTGAATGGTTGAATTTTCAGATAAAAATTATCAGTTTTCAACCAAAACTGCAACGGTTCAATTTTCAGTCAAAAATATTAATTTTGAATCTCAAAACAACAACAAATTCTCAACGCAACAGTTTGATTTCAAAGCGAAGAAATGAATTTTCAACTGAAATTATGAATCTTCAATGGGAAAAATATGAATTTTTATTGAATGAGATCAATTTTTAACAAAAAAACGGAATAGTTATATTTTCAGTTGAAAAATTAACTCTTAACAAAAAAAAAAGACGATCTTTCAATAAAACGGTTACATTTTGAACTGAAAATATTTATTTTTCCTGTAAAGTCATGAAACTAGAATAAAAAAATGATTTTTTGCAACAAAATAATGCAATTTTCGATCAAGTACTTGAATTTTTAATTTAAAAAAAGCTGTATTCTCATTAAAAAATGTAATAGTTAATACTTGATCAGGAACGATTTGAATTTTAAATAAAAAATAGTCAAGTCCAACAAACAAAATGACAAATTTTAAAACAAATTGATTAAGTGCTCCTTCTATTATTATCTTCTACATATAAGCTTATTATTATTTTTCATTTATTTTGATTATTATTATTAATTTTCAACAAAAAAGTTAAATTTTGAACGAAGTAGTTGAATCCTTCATAAAACCAGATTCATTATCAACAGAACAGCAGCACAAATTTTCAACAAAATACATTAATTAACTTACTAAATGGTTGAAGGTTTATCTTATAAAGATGGATTTTCAACTGAAAATGGGATAATTAAATTTTCTGTTCATAACATTAATTTTCAATTGAAAAATAAGAATTTTCAAATACCGAATTTTCTTTCTTAACTTTGCTCAAACAATGAGAAGGCATTGTTTTCAAATTGAAGACAGACGTCATGGTTACGATTTCACAATATGACATTCTTGTTGTGTTGATAGTCAACAATATCGTACTATTGCGTTGTTTTATTAAATTTTTCAATTTTTCACGTTTTTGAAGTTCTAATAAAATCACTTAAAAAAGTCGATGTTTCACACCGCCATTTACATTTATCTGTCACTTTCTTCCCTAGGGTTGAAAATTCGATTTTCGACCCGCTCCTCAGGCATCGACAGTCGAATTTTCGATTGAGGTATGATGGAAAAGTTTGATTCCTGCTACAACGTTATCTAGAAGAACTAACTTCGACACACTCACACACACACACACATTATATTTGTATCAATTTCGAATTGACATCACTAATCACGATGAAAAAGGAATGAAAAAAGTACAGCATCATTTTTGATAGCCTGTTTTTTATTACATGATAAACAAAGTTCTTTGAGAAGCAGATATCAGCAGAAATAGGATAGTGTTTGTAAAAACTGTACATAAAGAAATATTACATGAGAAAATTAATTTGAAAACATAAGTGTTGGCATTGGAATCATATCTCCATTAAAATTGTTGGTTTCAACATGGTTTCCTTAGTTTATTAAAAATATTATTGATGATGTTCGGGTCCTTGATGCCCTTGGCCACCCTGCTGAAATGGAAGTCCATATCCTTCAGTGAATAGAATATTCTCCGGCATTCCGTAAGCTGGGTGATAATCGCGAACCTGTCCTCGAATAAGGTGTCGTGGTTCAAGCTCTGCTAGAGATGTCGGATCTGGACTCTGAGCATTAGCATATGGATTCCATTGTTGATGCACAAGGTTCTGCCCTTCGTTATTGAAAAGGTGTTGGTAATTCGCTGCTACAGATGCCGGATTTGGATTCTGATTTGGATTTGGTTGATTATGAGTAGGAACATATGGATACCCTTGTTGATACGAAAGATCATGCTGTCCATAATTCCGTAAGCGTTGGTCAAACCCTCCTCCAGATCCCTGCCATTGAAGCTGAGTATTAACATTTTGGGTATGATCTGGTTGAATCCGAACTTTCTGCCGTCGATTGGAATGGCTTGAGCGAATCCCTGCTAGATCTGCAGTTCCTGGTTTCTCGACATAACGCTTACTTATGCGATCACGATATCTTACAGCGCCACGGCTGTCAACTATAACTTCCGAATCGTCGTGGGGTACTGAAGCTTTTCGTTTGTCTCCAAATGAACGCGAGCCAATGCGTTCTCGGGGTTCACGTGTACCTATGTATTTGGATTCTGCGTTATGGGCAATTTGCATTAATAAATTATGATAGTGGTTAGCTCTCGTTGTCAAATCGAATGCTTCAGTTTCATCGAGCTCAGGAGAAGAATGACTTGCACCCTTTCCCTTCCAATCTGGTGGGTCCATACCTGATGATATTTCTGTGAAAAGACAAATGAAATTCATGAAGTTAAAATTTTAAAGATATAATGGACCAAGGATCGACATTTTCCACGTACTGGAATATTAATAATGATTATTATTATACTTACCAATATAGCTGAAGACCATCAACATGATGGCAGAAGCACAGAAAAGGGACCTCATTATAGCAGAAGACAACTGACAAATTCTCAGATAGGCGCTAGTTTATATATGCTCAGAGAAAAGCCAAGTTCATAGTTGTCATATTTATGAGTGCCACCGAGACTTTAATCATCTGGCGTCTCACGCGCACTCACGCGTTTCTCACACGAATCAGACAATTTCGTATCTGTGGTAACAAGTTCAAACACGCTCAAAGTATTTGTCATGTCAACAATTAGAACTCTGGAAAATAAAAGTCTTTATGGTTTTCTCGAATTTTTATGAATGACGCCCGGAAATTTGTTCGAATCCACAAAAAAAGAAATTCATTTTGCTTCCTCTTAGAGGAAGCTTTGTAATCGTGACATTTTCAAAAATTTTCAAACTCGTTTAATTAAACCTTCCTCAATTTAAATATATCTAATACAGTGTTCTAAACAATTGTTCGTTACAATATCTGGAAACTGATCAAAGGATTTCTAAAAATATTCATTGCATTTTTGTAGCACTCAATAATATTTTGAAGAATCGGTTTTTTATAGTAAAACTTTTTCCATTAGCATAATTCAAAGTTGATGCAAGAACATAAAAGATTCGCTGGTTCGAGACGAATGGATTGATTTATAATATTAATACATTTTATTGAAGAGTAGGGAAGTTTTGGTAATTTATATATTGTAAAAATCGGGTTTTTATAGTAAAACTTTTTTCATTAGCATAATTCAAAATTGATGCAGGAACGGAACAATAATATTCTACCAAAAAATATTCATTTTTAATCTAAAACATACATTTTTAACCAAATTTGGAATTTTTAAAGGAATTTTTAAACTAAAAGCTTAATTTTCAAAAAAAAATTTAAAAAAAGAAAACATTAGTTTCTTACCCTTATAGTTGAATTTTGAATCAAACAGATGAATTGTCAACTAAGAAGATTAAGTTTCTATTAGGAAAGATCAATTTTCGGAAAAATGAAATAATGATTTGTTCAAAACTACACCAAAATAAATCTTGTTTAAAAAATGATATTTTCAGGTGGAACAAGTCCCATAAAGTCTAACACGTATTTCCCCTAAGAAAAAAAGACTTTTTTGTAAATTTCATTCAGAATCCTCAATATTATGTCAGTCATGTTCAAAATCAACATTTGGCTTCGCAATTAGCCATAGAAAACGAATATAATATTACTTTTTAAATATCGCCCCCATAAGTTTGTTTTATAGGGTCCCAAAAAAACCCATAAGTGAAAAACTGGGTTTTGCTAGTTTTTGGCGCTAATTATGATTTTTTTGCAGTTTTTTAAATGAAAATTATTTCTGATACATAAAATACTACTCTCTACTGATGATAAGATGCTTACATTAGTTGTTCAAACAATTTATGATTGTTTGTAGCAATTTTCATTATTAATAATATTTACTTTGCCTCATGATAGAAAGTTGCGGTTTTTCTACATTTTTCAACTATTTTTCAATTTTTCAACCAAAATAATGAATCTTTAAGAATAAAAAATTCAACTGTTAACTTAATAATTGAATCCTAAACCCAAAATATGAATTTTCTACGAAAAAAAGACAAATTTCCAACAAAATAGTAAAATTTTCGAGCAAACAGATGAATTATTTATCCACCAAAAATATTAAATGTCCATCAAAAAAGATACATTTTCTACAAAAAATAAAATAGTTCAATTTTCAATGTAAAATAATTAATTTTCAATACAAAAAACTAGTTTGAAATCAAAGAAATGAATTTTCAAACAAAAATTTGAATTTTCAACAAAAAAGATTAATTTTAATAAAAACACATGAATTTTCAACCAATATTTTAATTTTTCAGAAGAATTTTCAACCTAATAGTTGATTTTTTTAAAAATGAATGTCCAACCAAAAGGGTGAATTAGTCATCAAAATTAATATTCTACCACAAAATACAATGTTTCAACAAAATACAGAAATTCTTTCCCCAAATACTTGAATTTTTAACTGAAGAAGATACATGTTAAACCAAACGAAGAAAAGTTAAATTTTCAGTTAAAAAAATTTATTTTCAACAGAAAAAAAAACAATTTTCAACAAAATTTTTAAACAAAGTAAACAGGTTTTAACTAAAGTAATGAATCTGCAACAGCAAAAAAAATCATTCATAACCCAATAGTTGTATCTTCAACCCAAAATATGAATTTTCTTCCAGAAAAGACCATTTTTCAACAAAATAATTGAATTTTTAATAAAATAGTTAAATTTTTAAGCAAACAGATGAATTTTTAACCAAAAAGATCACATTTCTATCAAAAAAGATAAATTTTCGAGAAAAATTTAAAAAATTAATTTTCAATAAAAAAAACTAATTTTTAATGAAAAAATGAATTTTTCACCAAAAGGAATAATTTTCAACAAAGAAGGTTGATTTTAAACAAACCCATAAGTATATTTCAGAGGGTAAAAAACCCATAATTTTAAACAATTTATTATCATTTTCATTAATATTCTCTTGATGAAGATTTTCCGTTGCAGAAAATTCATCTTTTAGGTTGGAAATTCTGGTACTGAGAAAACAGTTCATTCTTTTTTGGTTGAAGATTCACTATTTCATTTAAAAATTAATTTCTTCTCTTCCAATTTGATTATGCTATTGAAAATTCCATAAAGTACATTAATTTCTACCAAAAAAGATGAATTTTCAACCAATTAGTACAATCTTCTACTAGAGGAGAGCAATTCTCAACAAAAAAATTAATTTTTTACAAAATAAAGTTCAACTTTAAACAAAGTAGTTGAATTAAAAAAACAACAAACAAGAATTCTTAACGGAAAATATGATTGTTGATAATTTAATGAAAAAAATTGAATCTATCAAAAAGGAACGGAATTTCAACAAAATAGTTGAATCTTTTACCAAAATAGAATAACTTTCGACCAAAAGAATGAATTTTCAGCAAAATATATGAATTTTTTGTAAAATAATTAAATTTTTAACCAAAAATATGAATTTTTGTTCTGAAATCAACAAATTCTCAACACAATAGTTTAATTTAAAAGCAAAGAAATGAATTTTTAACTCAAATTATCAATCTTCAATAAAGAATGAATTTTTACTGAAGGAGATCAATTTAAAAAAAAAATTGAATAGTTATACTTTCAGTTGAAAAATTAACTTTCAACAAAAAAAAGACGATTTTTCAATAACATTGTTATATTTTTAACTGAAAATATGACTCCGGTCGTTGAGAATCAAACTAAGGAGCGGTCCTTCCAGGGGGCGATGGCAAAGCCCACTGGAATATCGAGAGCGCGAGTTCTCATGCTCCCAAGCAAAGATGTGATCGCCGTGTCGAGAGCTGAATGGTACCAGGGTTAACAAATCCTCTGACATCCCGGCCTGCCCTCCTCAGCAGAGGGGGATAGGCAGGGGTCTCGAAGGAAGTGCCTTAACGGGGACTTTGGGACACCAGGTCGAATCCCTTAGTATATAGACCCGCCTCCCACAAGCGGGGCTCTGTGGGGGGTGTTTCTTATTTCCCTAGCTTCTCGTGGGACAGAAATGTTACCCAACGAACTTGAAAAACAAAACGCAAACGATGAGGGATCCGTTTCGGGTGCCTCACCCAAACCACCGCCAAAAGTGGGAGGCTCCGTAGGGGGCAACCCACCAGAGGCGGTGCGAAATAGGAAGATGGTGGAGCCCTTCCGGGTGACCCAACTGGGATCCGCAGTGGTCCCAGAAGCGTCCGGAGATGTCCCGAAATAGCCTCGTAATAGCTGAGACGGGAATTTCCATTACGGAGATTAATTTGCACCACAGCAAAGGCGCCTCGACGGTTCTAGCCAGACGCATGTCTGTGGTGCAGACAGGGATCGCCCTAAGCCAAGAACCCTGGTTATACAGGGAAAGGATTTGTGGATTGTCAGGATGTGGCTCCATACATAAGGGGCCACGCGTATGGATGCGATCTTGGTGCCTAAATTCTGCTCCAGAGATCTCACCGTTATTAAGGTGAGACTCAGGGGCAGTAGCGGAGAAAGGCTAGAGGTATTTATTGCCTCGGCTTACTTTCCTAGCGATGCCGAGGGACCTCCGCCTCCCAGAGAGGTGGGGGCTCTAACTCGGTATTGTCAGGAGAGTAAGATTCCTCTTATGTTGGGCTGTGATGCTAACTCTCACCACACGATGTGGGGAAGCACAAACATCAATGACAGAGGGAGAGATTTAATTGAATACATAGCAGGCACAGAGCTGGAGATTCTGAATCGGGGTGATACTCCCACATTCCAGACTAAAAACAGGAGTGAGGTTCCCGATTTGACTCTATGTTCAGGTGCACTGAGGAGCAGGGTAGTGGATTGGAGAGTCTCCGATGAGGAGTCTCTTTCGGACCACAAACACATAGTGTTCCGATTAACCCTAGGAAAACCGGTGGTTTCTAATATCAGAAACCCCAGAAATATACTTTGGGACTCGTGTAAAGAGGAACTCGAAGGGAGCCTTGCGGAATTCCCTACAAGCTATGGTACCATTGATGAGTTGGAGCACGCCGCGGATTTTCTGCGAAGGGCTCTGACAATGTCATATGAGAACAATTGCCCTACAAGCACTATCAAGTCTAGGAAGGGAGCAGAATGGTGGAACACTCACCTGGAGAGACTCCGTAGAAAGAAAAGAATGTTGTGCAATAGGGCAAATAAAACTAAATTGCCTTCGGACTGGGACAGCTATAAGAAGGCCCAGTGCGGAAACAACAAAAATATAAGGAAATATAAGCAGGAAGACTGGAGGGGCTTCTGCAAGGAATCGAAAAACATTCCGGAAACGAAGCTCTACAAGATCCTAGCGAAAAATCTGGAAGCTAGCCTCAGGCTCATAAGGCTCGATAATGGTGAGTTTGCCGAAGATGAAGAAGCAACGCTGAATCACTTGATGGAAGTTCACTTCTCGGGTTTTCAGCGAAACGGAACCGACCAAAAGGAGGAAGACCGGGGCCAGGGGGTGGAGAGGGCCGACTGGAGCTTCGCCGCTAAGGTCGCTGATTACAAAAAGGTGGAATGGGCCGTAGGGTCCTTTTGCCCCCTTTAAATCACCAGGGGCGGATGGCATTTATCCAGCGCTTTTAAAAAATGCATGGATTTGGTCGTCCCTCCTCTAAGGAAATTATTTAGGGCAAGTATAGCCCTTAAACACGTGCCATCGGCATGGAAATAGTTGTACAATTTTTTTTTACAAAATCACGAATCTTTGACAAAAAAAAATTAATTTTTAACAAGGCAGTAGAATTTCGATGAAGGAATTGAATTTTTAAGCAAAAAAAGTCTAATTTTCAATCAACACAGTATACGTGAATCCCTGAACTAATGTGAAAGAAGTACATTTTTCAACTAACAGTTGAATTTCTTAAAAAAATGAATTTTTCGTAGAAAACAACTATTTTCTACAACAACAAAAAAGAATTCTGAACGAAATAGTTGAATTTTCAGACTAAAAAGATTAATTTTCCACCATAACTGCAATGGTTGAATTTTCAGTCAGAAATATTAATTTTGAAACTAAAAACAACAACAAATTGTCAACACAATAGTTTGATTTTAAAGCAAAGAAATGAATTTTCAGCTGGAATTATGAATCTTCAATGAAAAAAAAATGAATTTGTACTGAAGGAGATCAATTTTTAACAAAAAATAAAATTGTTGTATTTTCAGTTGAAAAATTAACTTTTAACAAAAAAAGACGATCTTTCAATAAAGTTCTTACATTTCTAACAGAAAATATGATTTTTTTCTATACAATCATGAATATAGAATAAGAAAATTAACTTTTTCAACAAAATAGTTCAAGTTTCAATCAAATACTTGAATTTTCAATACAAAAAGTTGAATTCTCAATGAAAAATGTAATAGTAAATAGTTCATCCGGAACGATTTGATTTTTAAATAAAAAATAGCTAAGTCCAACGAAAACATGACAAATTTTCAACTATTATTATTATTATTGTTATTATTAATTTTCAATAAAAAAGTTAAATTCTGAAGGAAATAGTTGAATCCTTCATAAAACCAGATTCATTTTCAACAGAACAGTTGCACTTTTAACCGAGCAAATTAAATTTTTACCAAGAAGTTCAATTTTCTACCAAGAAAGACAAATGTTCAACCAAATACATTAATGAATGTATTTTTTTTTTTTTTCAATAGATATTTAATACATTAATTTTCAACTAAATGGTTGAAGGTTCAACTAATAAAGATGGATTTTCAACTGAAAATGGAATAATTAAATTTTCTGTTGATGACATTGATTTTCAACTGAAAAATGAGAATTTTCAACTAACGAAACAAATTTTGAAAATCAAAAACAGTATTTTGTTGAAAAGTAGCGCTTGAGGAACCTGAATTGGTATTATTAATTTGCAACGCATTGATTCCTTATTATTTCAACATTGTAAATATTCTTTTTTTTCTTAACTTTGATCAAACAATAAGAAGGCATTGTTTACAAATTCAAGACAGACGTCATGGTTACGATTTCACAATATCACATTCTTTTTATGTTGATAGAGTCAAAGATATCACATCATCGCTTTATTTTACTAAACTTTTCTATTCTTCACGGTTTTGAAATTCTAATAAAATCACCTAAAAAAGTCGATTAAAATTCGAGAACGTGAATTTTAATCGACATTCAATGTATAACATTCAATTAATAACACTCAATGTAAATGGTTATCTTCGCCAAGCATTTATTGGTAGAAAAATAAAATAACTTCCACACACACATATTACATTTGTATCAATTTCGAGTTGAGATCACTAATTACGATGGAAAAGGAATGAAAAAAGTACAGCATAATTTTTGATAGCCTGTTTTTTATTAGATGATAAACAAAGTTCTTTGAGAAGCAGATATTAGCAGAAATACGATAGGGTTTGTAGAAACTGTCTGTGAATAAAGAAATGTTACATAGGAAAATTAATTTGAAAACATAATTGTTGGCATGAGAATGATATTTTCATTAAAATTGTTGTTTTCGATATGGTCTTCTTAGTTTATTGAACATATTATTGGTGATGACCGGGTCTATGATGCCCATGGCCACCCTGAGGAAATGAATGTCCATATCCTTCCCTAAATAGCATATTGTCCGGCATATCTTGAAGTGTGTCTAAATATACCGGTTCCTGACTTGGAACGAGATGGTGTTGGTCAGACGCTGCTAGAGATGCCGGATCTGGATTATGAGCATTAGCATATGGATGCCATTGTTCTTGGAAAAGGTTATGCTCTTCGTTATTGAAAAACTGTGGGTAATTCCATGCTTCATATGACTGTCCTGGAATCTGAAGATTAGCATATGGATCACCGGATTGATGCAAAAGGTTCTCATGTTGATGATTGAAAAGGTGTGGGTAACTCTCTGGTGCAGGATAATATCCTCGATTCTGAACATTAGCAAGTGGATTTCCTGGTTGATTGTGAAGTTGCGACAGTTCTTGATTCAAAAAGTGTGGGGCAGAACATCCTGAAGATCCCTGCGGTTGAAGCTGAGTATTAGCATGTTGGGTATGATCTGGTTGAATCCGAAGGTTCTGCTGTCGGTTGGAATGGCTTGAGTCAAGCCCTGCTGAATTTGCAGGCTCTAGATCTTGAATTTTATCCAAATCTACGAAACGCTTAGTTTTGCGATCACGAACTCTTAAAGCGCCATGCTTGGTATTTATAAATTCCAATTGGTTCAGGCGTACCGGAGCTGATCGTACGTCTCCAAATGAACCAGGTGGTATACCAGCTTGAGGCTGTGCTCTTATAGTTGGAGTGGAAATATGTGGGTTGTGCACCATATCAGCGTGATGATTAGCGTCAAATCCTCGTTGGAGTGGATTTTGAGAGAAATTGCTTTTTTTTCTTCCCCTTTTTTCACGTGTATTAATCGCTGGTAAACCTGAAGCAGGAAAGTCAGATTGCGAAGCCAATGCGTTCTCGGAGATCCCGTGTGCTGGAGCGTTTTCCATGTTGGCTTGTGCGTCAGATTGCATTAAAAATGTATGATAGTTGTTAGCCATCCTTGTCCAATCGAATCCTTCAGTTTCATCGGGCTCATGAGAAGAATGACTCACGTCCTTTCCCTTCCAATCTAGTGGGTCCGTACCTGACGATATTTCTGTGAAAAAACAAATAAAATTCATGAAGTTAGAATTGTAAAGATATGATGGACAAACGATCGACATTTGCCACGTACTGGAATAATAATAATTATTGCTATTATACTTACCAATATAGCTGGAGACCATCATCATGATGGCAGAAGAGCCGAAAAGGAACCTCATTTTTGCAGAAGGCAATTGACGAATTCTCAGATAGGCGCTCGTATATATATGTTTAGAGAAAGGCCAAAGTTCATAGTAGTCATATTCACAGGTGCCAAAGAGATTCTTATCATCCGGCGTCTTACTAGCACTCACCCTTTTCTCACACGAATCAGACAATTTCCTATCGGTCGTTCGAAGGTCGAACACGCGCAGAGTCGTTTTCCTGCCAACAATTAGAAATGCGAAGAAGAAAATTTTCCATGATTTTAAGAATTGGTGTTACAATATCGATCGTGTTTAATGAAAAAAAAAATTATCTTTTATCCAACAAATTTTTCTTTGAAAATTGAAGACAGTACAGTAGGGTGATCCAAAAATGCACTGGAAAATTTTTTTTCCCGAATTTTTATGAATGATGCCCGGAAATTTGTTCGAATCCACAAAAACATAAATTCATTTTGCTTCCTCATAGAGGAAGCTTTGTAATGGTAACATTTTGAAAAATTTCAAATTCATTTAATTGAACCTTCCTCAATTCAAATATATGTCTGGCTGTAATTTATACAATAATTTCCTACAACAAAATAAGAATTCTCAACGAAATAGTTGAATTTTCAGATAAAAAAGATCAATTTTTAACCAAAACTGCAACGGTTGAATTTTCAGTCAAGAATGTTAACTTTGAAACTAAAAACAACAAGAAATTCTCAACACAATAGATTGATTCAAAAGCAAAGGAATTAAATTTCAACTGGAATTACAAATTTTCAATGAAGAATGAATTTTTACTGAAGATGATCAATTTTTAACAAAAAATTGAATAATCATATTTTCAGTTAAAAAATTAACTTTTGACAAAAACATAGACGATCTTTCAATAAAGTTGTTACACTTTTAACTGAAAATATGAATTTTTTCAACAGAATAGTTTAATTTTCGATCAAGTACTTGAATTTTTAATTTAAAAAAATTGAATTCTCATTAAAAAATGTAATAGTTAATAGTTGATCAGGAACGATTTCATTTTTAAATAAAAAATAGTTAAACCCAACAAAAAAATTGACAAATTTTCAAACAGAATGATTAAGTACCCATCCTATTAATATCTTCTACATACACGTTTATTATTATTTTTCATTTATTTTTATTATTATTATTGATTTTCAACAAAAAAGTTAATTTTGAACGAAATAGTTAATTATTATAAATAATTAATTTTCAACTAAATGGTTGCAAGTTTAACTAATAAAGATGGATTTTCAACTGAAAATGGAATAATTGAATTTTCTGTTGATAACATTAATTTCCAATTGAGAAGTAAGAATTTTCAAATACCGAAACAAATTTTTAAAATCAAAAACAAGCATTGATTCCTCATTATTTCAACATTGTAAATATTCTTTTCTTTCATAACTTTGTTCAAACAATGTGAAGATAAAGTTTTCAAATAGAAGACAGACGTCATGGTTACGATTTCACAATATCACATTCTTATTGTGTTGATAGAGTCAACAATATCTTACTATTGCGTTGTTTCATTGAATTCTCCCATTCTTCGCGGTTTTGAAATTCTGATGAAATCACCTAAAAAAAATCGATTGTGTAATAAAAATTGCGAAATATTTTAGACAAATACTTTAAAAGCTTGTTTCCTTATCCAACGTTATCTCCGCCAAGGCTTTATTGATAGAAGAATAAGCTAACTTTGCCACATACAGACACATATTTTCTATTTACATTCTTGGCCTTGAAATATGAAGAAAGCAACTATTCTCCAGAATGATTCAATTTAAAAACTTTTAAAATCGCGACAAATTGAATAACAAAATAACAAAAATCAATAGAATTCAGTTACATGATCAGCTAAAAAAATTACTGAATAATCAGTCAAACATAAAATTGTTTGATGATTCATTTTCAAACTTACATCACTAATTACGATGAACAAGGAATGCAACAAGTACATCATTTTTTATAGCCTGTTTTTTATTACATGGTAAACAAAGTTCTTTGAGGAGCAGACATCAGCAGAAATACAATAGTGTTTGTAAAAACTATCTGTACATAAAGAAATATTACATGAAAAAATTAACTTCAGAATATAAGTGTTGGGATTAGAATATTTCCATTAAAACTATTTATTTGATTTTTATATGGTTTTCTTGGTTTATTATAAATATTATTCCTGACGGCTGGATCTATGATGCTTACGGCGACGCTGATGATTTTGACCTCCAGATCCTGAAGAAGATCGAGCATTCTCCGGATTTCCTTGATTGGGGTCTGCATGTTCGCCCACATGTCCTTGAGTACCAGGGTATGGTTGATTTCCTGCGGAAGATGACTGTCCTCCAATCTGAAGACTAGCATATGGATCCCCGTATTGTTGCAAAAGGTTGTGCAGTCCATAATTGAAAAGGTGTGGGTAAGTCCCTGGTACAGGATAATATCCTGGATTCTGAACATTGGCAAATTGATTTCCTGGTTGATTCTGATGATGCGGCAGTCCTAGATTTAAGAAGCGTGGGTCAGACCCTCCTGCAGATCCCTGTCCTGGAAACTGAGTATTAACATGTTGGGTAGGATCTGGTTGAATCCGAAGGTTAGGCTGTCTTTGATTTAGGTCAAATCCTCTTACTCTCTGCCCTGGAAACTGAGTATTAACATGTTGGGTAGGATCTGGTTGAATCCGAAGGTTAGGCTGTCTTTGATTTAAGTCAAAACCTCCTACTCCCTGCCATTGAAGCTGAGTATCAACATTTTGTGTATGAACTGGTTGAATCCGAAGGTTCTGCTGTCGGTTGGAATGGCTTGATTCACCTACAGGCTCTGGAGCCGCAAGTTGAACTTGCCCAGGTACGAAATGCTTAGTTTTTTTATCACGATATCTCAAAGTGCCACTCTTGCCATGTACAACTTCCAATCCGGGGGGCGCTGGAGCTAATCGTACGTCTCCAAATGAACCAGGTTGTATACCAGTTCGAGACTGTGCTCTTATAGTTGGAGTGGAAATATGTGGGTTGTGCACCATAGCAGCGTGACGATTAGCGTCGAATCCTGCTTGGCGTGGATTTAGAGAGAAAAGGCGATCTTTTGGTCCACTTCTTTGACGTGTACTAATCGGAGCCAATGCGTTCTGGGTGTTCGCCTGTTCTTCCGGTATATCGGGCAAATCATCTATGTATCTTGCAGATACAAGATCATAAATTCGTTTCCTTCCATATTGGTCTTCCGTATTTATCGGATACGGTGCCAAATCTTCATTTTCGTCTGATTCAGAATCCGGAGCAGGATGAATTACATCCTTTCCCTTCCTATCTCCTGGGTCCATACTTAATGAGATTTCTGTGAAAAGACAAATAAAATTAATGAAGGTGAAATATTAAAGATATAATGTACAAAGGATCGACATTTGCCACGTACTGGAATAATAATAATGATTATTATTACACTTACCAATATAGCTGATGACCATCATCATGATGGCAGAAGAGCCGAAAAGGAACCTCATTTTCGCAAGAGGCAACTGACGAACTATCAGATAGGCGCTCGTATATATATATGTGGCTCTAATCATCTGGCGTCTCACTCACACTCACGCGTTTCTCACACGAATCAGACAATCTCATATCTGTGGTGGCGAGGTCAAACACGCGCAGAGTAGTTGTCATTTCAACAATTAGAAATCCGCGAAGAAAAATTGTCCTTGCTTTTAAGAAATGATGGTACAATATCGTTCGTGTTTAATGAAAGAAAAAATATTATTTTCTATCCAACAAATTTTACTTTGAAAAGTGACCCCAGCGGCCAAAAAAATGATGGATGTCCTAGATGTCCTATTTCTTTAAGACGTCTTCAAGACATTGGACGTCCTAGGGATGTTCATGGTTTTGTACCCACTGGGAAGACAGTACAGGAGGGTGATTCAAAAATGCATTGGAAATTTTTATTTCTCGAATTTTTATGAATGACGCCCGGAAATTTATTTGAATCCACAGAAAATAAATTCATTTTTTTTATAGCCCCATAAAGAACGTGCTTCCCATAAGAAAAAAAGATGCATTTGTTCTGATTCAGAATCCTCAATATTAGCTGAATGGAGTCTAAGCTTAGCATTTCTTTTTACAATTATCCGCAGAATTCGAGTGAAATAATAATCTTCCAATATCACCCCCATAAGTCTGTTTTATAGGGTCTTGAAAAACCCCATAAGTGGAAAAATGGGTTTCGCGATTTCTTAGCACTAATTAGGATTTCTTTACGTGTTTTTGAGTGTGAATTGTTTTTGATACATAAAATAATACTCCATAATGATGATCAGTTTTTTTGTTTAAACAATCTATCACTGTTTTTTCAATTTTACCTTAGAATTGAGATAGAAAGTCGCGACTTTTTAAACAAATTTCCACTTTTTGTCCAATGTTCAACCAGAGGGAGGTATAGTCCATTAATTTTGAAAAACATAATTGTTTAAATTTTTTATTGAAAACGAATATTAATAAAACTAATAATAAATTGTTTAAGCAGTTGAGTTTCGTGAATGTTCATTATGTATTACATCACTTTAATTGAAAATTACACAAAAATTGGAAAATTTTTGAAAAACCCGCGGCTTTCTATCTCTATTATAAGAGAGAATTGCTTAAAATAATGATAAATTGTTTAACAACGTAACAAATAAATTATCAACAAAAATGATGAATCTTCAACCAAAAAAATAATTTAAAAAAAAATATTTTAACTTTCAGCCATAGAGTTGAATTTTCAACCAAAAAGACAAATTCTACTCAAAAATTCACTCAAGAAAATATCGAAATTTTTAATCAAATAGATGAATTTTTAAATTGAAAAAAATTACTTTTCAAGCAAAAGTAGAATAGCTGGATATTCATTACAAAAAAATTTAATTTGAAAAAAGCCAATTTTTTAGAAAACAGTTGAATTTTCTAACAAGCACTGGAATTTTCTACCAAATATTGGTTGCTTGAAAGTTCGTGTGTTTTGTTTAAAGTTAATCTTTTTTGTTGAAAATTATTTCCATTGGCAAAAAATTCATTTTTTAATTAAAAATTAGTATTTTTAAAATAAAATTAACAAAGAAGTTTTATGCCATAATTGAGAGGTTAGGTTGGAAAGTTTCAAGTGTGACGGTAGTTCGGGGAAAGGCCGCCAGAGGGATACACGGATGGCGGGAGTGTCGGAAGTGCAGGCTAGTGGCGACATGCTGCGGGAGGAGCATGGCGTACAAGAGACAGACGAGGAAACAGCTGATTCTTCGAAACAAACAAATACACTAGCGAAGCGCAATCGCGGAAGACCGAAGAAGCTTTCGAAAACCGCGGAAGCCGACTCATAAAATGCGGAGTTAATGAACAAGTTTATGAATAAGAAAGGGGATGTTATTCTTGGGATTGGGTTAAAAGATGGAGCTTTCATGAAAAGCTCAAAAACCGCCAGGTCTCCAACACGG
>CAKNXH010001782.1:0-23157 GCA_932178445.1 Andricus quercusramuli
TGTCATCGTCTTTCATACCGAAGATAACAATGTTGTTCTCTCTCTCTACGTTCTGCAAAATCTATTTTCTTTTCCAGCCCAACCACTTTCTCAGATAAAATCCCCATATTACCTTTAATTTCTTTCGAAATGTTACAAGACTCACGTACTTCTTTACGTAGCTCATTGTGCGAACTTTTGAGCTCCTCCAGGCTCTTTGCAAAGTTACCAAGAGATTCCTTCAGATCGAAACTATCCATTGTCACCCTAACACTTAAAAAACATTAATCCAAATAGTCAGAGCTTGCACCGTTGAAGACACCGCACACTTTATGCCCTTTCAAAAAAAATATCTGGAGTTATCGGTCTCAAAACTCAGTTGTAAATATGACAAGTCAATGTACACGATTTCAAGTTCACCGGAGTATATACACAACACGTCTACTCGCTACCGTGGTATTGAAATTATATAATTATTTAACAAAAAATAGTATAGGATACCAATTTGAGGAAAAACTGGACAAATCTGGCGAAATTTTGAGAATAAACAATAAGTAATTGTTTAAATAATGACATAATGTTTCTTAAAACCATCACTACTCCAAACAATGACAAACTATTACATTTGAATCAGAAAATACGATTATTTTTTACATTTTTTGGGAATAAATAAATTTTTAAATAAGTTACATTTGTTTAAACAATTGAAAATTGTTTAAAAAGTAATGGGAAATATTCAAGTTGTCCACTAGTAATTATTTGTATGAAAAAGACGACGGAAATTGCTAAAAAGTAACAATAATACGTAAAAATGTATTTTTTTTATTTTTGGGTCATATTTGGGGTGCTCTGGGGGGTGGGTAAGGGTGGGTTGAAAATAAAAGTTATTAGTATGCTTTAATGTCATAGGTACTCCTTTTCAATTCCTAAAATGCTTGGCAAGTTTCGATCAAACCCTCAAGTATGAGCTCAATTTTTCGAAAATCCAAAATTTCCCCATGTTAATTAAATGGGATTTTGAAGTGCCCGGTGGCACGTGTTAATATTCGAATTTCGAAAAAAAGAAAATTAGGGATTTTTTTCTCCGGAAATGAAAACTTTTGCGGGGGGGCTTGCCCTGTAGCTCGAAAAGCGTTTTTTTGCACCACCCTAGTGAGTATGTAGATTTTTATTTTGTTAGGACGATAACTTTCGAAAGAAATGACTGATTGGATTGCGTTTTGGTATACTCTTCAAGTATCCTAAAATAAAGGTCTGGTATGTTAGGCAGCCATTTTGGATGAAAATTCAAAGAGTGAGCGCTTTTTTAAAATTTTGGAGACCACTTTTTTCAAATTTGAAAATTCAGTATAAGGATATTCGTGGTACTTGAAAACAGAAACAATTTATCTCAACGACTTTTTTTGATAAAACAAAAATTACTGGAGTTATAGCATTTACAAAATTCCAAAAAACAAACGAAAATGAACACTGTGAGCCAAACAACGCACGATATGGAAGAATTTAGGAGAAGAGAAATGATTCTTTTTGAACACCCTACTATATTGTTATAAGACTTTTTTCTAATTTTTTTTTATAACGAAAATTCAAATTTTTATCGCACGAAAAAATAACCAAAAATTAGAAATTACATTTCGCGGTCAAAATATACAAGATACGAAAAAATATGAATGGACAAAAATTGTGCACTCAGAAAAGATCTACAAATTTTTCATCAATCACTTTTTGATGGAACGCGTAGTTTTTGTTTCATTTGTAAAAAACTGATTTGAGAATCAAATAAATTAAATTTTTGGACAAACGACACAAACCACGAAAAAAATTAATATACGAAAGTTGTTTAACCAAACAAGATCTACTAATTTGTTCTAAACTTTTGTCATAAAAATACATTAAAAATGAAAAAATTAACTATTTGAAAAACGATACACGCTACAATCACATTTTATCAAACAAAACTTTTCACCTAAATTACATTTAAAAATTTTCTCATAACCACTTTACGCTAGGATGCATTTTTTTGGTTCAAATCGTAAAAAATAACGTTGAACATAAACAAATTACAATTTATGGAAAAACGACACAAGCTGCAATAAAATGCCTAATAACAAGATTGTTTTTTTATAGGATGCGCACTTTTTTCAATGATAAAAACAAGACAAGAAAAATCAGTTTTTAAGGAATAATTCGTCAAGAAAAAATCGTACAATTGGCATTGCAAATCAAAAGTTGTATATCTTAAAAAGGAGCGTTGATGAATATAGAAACACCCCCCCCCCCCCAAAATGCCTTCACCCTTACAAAAAATTAATTGCATTTTTTTTAAATATTGATAAATAAATAAGGGTGCATTTTACGGCTATGACTTTCATGTACGAAATGTAGGAAAAATTATTCTACATATTTTCGTGCATTTTAAACTACCCTTTTATTACACTTTTAATTCCACCCCTTTAAGTGGTTGGAGATGTAAACTGAAATTCTAGACTAACTATCCATTTTTTCCAACATGATCCTTTGGAACTATTTTACAGAATCAACCCTTATGGTCCTCTGGAATTATTGTACAGAATGAACCCTGGAATTTCAGTTTGAAACTCAAACTCCTTGAAGGGGTGGGATCAGAAGTGTAATCAAGGAGTAGTTTCGAATACAAAAGGATATGAAGAGTAATTATCCCTACGTCTTGTAATTACAAACCATAGCCACAAAATGTACCCTTATTTATTTATAAATATTTTTAAAAAATTTAACTTTTTATCATTTGTTTTAAGGGTAGGGAAACTTTTTGGGGGACATGTCCTTATATACAATCGACGTGTCTTTTTGAGGTTTACAACTTTTTATTTGGAATAAAAATTTTACGACTAATTTTACTCTAATTCTTTCCAAATTCATCCCCTTTTTCACCCCCTTAATGAACCCCGACGCTAAAAACGCTTAGGGCAAAAAAATATTGCATCTTCTAGCGCAAAAAGTCTCGCGGCATGGTCAGCATAGGGGTTATATTCTAGCACCAATCCACGATGATCCCCCTTTATTCGCTGAAAAAAACCCCAACCCCCTATGTAAACGAAAACTTAGGTTGACACCCCGAGTCACCTATAGAATCATCTGTAAAAGTTTCACCCTTTCCATAATTCTTTCTTTTTTCAAAGTACAGACTGGCTGTACTCTGCCGTCCTGATGAAGAAACATAAAAACTACAGTTTAACGTAAGGCCTGTTTATTTCTATGCCGCAACACGAAGCTGACCCTTATGTCAAACTGCAGCTGTACATTTTCTTCATGAGGACGGCACTACTATAAGCATTGTATATTTCCAAAAGTATAACATTTAAATCCTAAAAGATTAAGGAACTGGCAAAATAAAAAAAATTAAAAACAATATACCGTGCTTGAGATTGCTCCACCATTAATGATATTTTGTTCTTTGACTTAATTACTTAAACCGTGACAAATGGAGATTTTTGCAACTTCACTTATAGCGAAACCTTTATTTTCGAAATCGTTGACTGTCATGTTGGTGATATCTTCCAATGTAACATTGTGATCTGCAATGTTGATGTAATTTTTTTTTTAATTGCAATACTCAAGAGTTTTCAATGACATACACAAATTAATACAAAAAACCCTTTATCTCTGCCTGCCCCCCCCCCCCCCCCTTGACACGTGGCGAATTAGAAGAAAAAAATATTTTTCTAAAAAGTTCAAAAAAGATTTTTTTGAAGACAGTATTTTTTTACTTTTTAGATTCTAATTTTTTGTATGAATTATCACGTGGCGGTTGAATTTATTTATTTATTTATTTATTTAAACATTCAACGGGCAACGCTCTTTATTACATATGAAAAAGGAACTAAATATAAAGTAAACTAAATACAAAAGTTATAGTTGTAAACAAAAGAGCGCACGAGCCGGTCCATGAATGGAAATTATATATTGTTATTGTCTCTGAGTATTGCTGTGAGTCTGTTCTTAAATCTAGATGAACATGAGTCGAAGAAATCTAAGTCCGGAAAGTGGTTAGCTTCCTTACAAATGCGTGTTAGAGTACTATTTCCGCCATAATTTTTTCGATGGATAGGAACTCTGAAGATAGAGTTCGAGCCTCTGAGAGAGAGAGTAGGAGCAGAGAACGAGATCAGGGCTAGAATTTGTGGAGAATCGATATGACCATTAATTATATTATAAAGAAAACGCAAGTCTGCTGTTAAAAGTCGGGATTGCATTGAAGGTATATTTAAGGTAGTTCGAAGTTCAGTGTAATCGTGATCAAATCTATTCCTATGTATACCAATCTGCCAAGCTACAAATCTGAGAAATCTGTTCTGTACTCGTTCAATTCTCATCATATGGGCCGCATAGAAGGGTGACCAGATGACGGAGGCCGTCTCAAGGTGAGGCCTGACTAGCGAGAAATAGAGTGTTTTAAAAACTAGTAGATTATGAAAAGACTTAGAAGTTCTGACAATGAAACCTAAAGCTTTAAGTGCTTTATTCACGATCGCAGATAAATGATCAAGATAGGTCAGGGCAAAGTCAAGAATGACACCCAGATCTTTCACATAGAGAACTCTATTCAACAGTTGTCCTTCGATGTTGTAAAAGAATCTAATCAGCTTCCTCTTTCTTGTGAATGAAATAATTTGGCATTTTTTTATATTTAAAGGCATGTTGTTTTCCAAAGACCACAAATGAATTCTTTCAAGATCTTCTTGAAGTTTAGCAGCGCAAACAAAGGAAGAAATTTTGAGATACAATTTAAGGTCATCCGCGTAACAAAGGAAGTTACTATGCTGAATATATTGTTTTATGTAATTTATGAGGATTAGAAAGAGTAGAGGACCCATGTGCGATCCCTGGGGGACACCCGAAGTTGCCAAGATTTCGCTAGATATATGACCATTTATCCTAACAACTTGTATTCTGTTATGCAGATAAGATTCTATCCAATTGACTGTATTACTAGAGACACCATATGCTCTTAGTTTGGAAATTAAGATACTGTGATCCACTTTGTCAAAAGCCTTGGAGAAATCTGTGTATACGGAATCCACCCGTCCGCCACCCTCCAGTGCACTCAGTAAGTATTGAGTGTAGATGCATAAATTTGTACTGACCGAGCGGCCCTTTCTAAATCCATGTTGCTCGTCAATAATCAAATTAGAAAATGCAAAATAAACTTTATCATACATTATACTTTCAAATAACTTAGACATAGCATTGAGGATAGTTATAGGCCTATAGTTAGTGATGTTAGATTTGTCACCCTCTTTATAGATAGGAACAATTATTCCCTTTTTCCAGGCATACGGGAAATAGCCGACTTTCAGGGAAGAGTTGAATATTAAGAAAAGTGGTTCAGTGAGTGACGAGCAGCAAGACTTCAGAAGAGAGGGAGGGATGCCATCGATACCAGCCCCCTTATTCTGTTTGAGATTACGTAGTTTAGCCCTGATTTCGTCTCTGGAAATGTAAACAATACTTAGATCGACTTCATCGTCATAAGAGTGAATGTGGGTACAAATTTTAGTAGGATTGTAAACTGATTCAAAATGTATAGCAAATAGTTCGGCGATCTGCGGACAAGAGTCTGCTATTAAATTATCGAGAAACATTTCAGCTGGCATCGAAGGGTTATTTCTAGTTTCGTTAACATAGTTCCAAAAAGATTTCGGGTTGGCTATGATGTTTCTCTCAGTCCTGAGTATGTACTCATTATAGCAACACTCCGATAAAAGATTATATCTCGCCCTCAAAACTGAGAAATTCTCGTAGTCAATCCGATCTCTCGTTCTCTTGTATACTGAGTGCGCAATCTTCTTGGCAATTACGAGATCTTTAAGCTCGCATGAAAACCAGGGAGGGTAGGTTGAGGTATGATGATAATACTTAGGTACATACTCTTCTATCGCAGTGTACAAGTGCATATATAAAAAGTCAACCATATCGTCGATAATTTCCTTCTTTTCAAAGTTGAGACAACTACTTTTAGAAAGGGTTGTCGAATTAGACGTACCTTTTGGAATGAGCACGTTTTTTCACAATCAAAATCATTATTTAAAACCGTGATCGTTCTTCTTTATAATTTTTCTGTATTAATGAATAATTAAATTCTGACTTTCCGTCGAAAACTACGGTCGATGTTGAATTTTTCAACATTTTCTATAATACTTTATAACTATGTAAATTATTCGCGATTCTCTTCATTGTTCAATTGAATATTCAGAAAAATAAAGTAATATATCTTCTATCTTTTTCCTAAAAATGGAAACACTTACCGAGCAAAAGCTGTAAATCTTCTTCTGGTACATCCCACATTTTTAATTGATCCATACCGAACACAATTTAAACAACAATGACACTACTGTCGATAACGAACACTATAAATGATCGCACGCGATTCGTCGCACGTGCAAGCCAACTGCAGAATGCTGCCGAGTGCTCACTGCATATTACACTCAACTCCCGTAAGTTGTCCAGCCTCGATTTAAGGCGACAAGCAAGCACTCTTATTTGTAAACACTTATGACCTCTGGCTTCCATTGTGGGCCGTCAAGAGACGCTAACGGGGGGGGGGGGGGAGGTCAGAACCAGTCAAGTGTGAACAACCGTGACAGAGGAAAATATCTCGCCGCTGTAGGGAACTCAGTGGCTCTCATGTTTGCATTTTCTTTGCATTCAACGCAACGTCTCAAAACGATGATCGTGTTGCCACAACACGATCCTATCGTTTTGTCGAAACACTTTTAGAAGTATTCTCCCAAAACTTGCATCGTGTTGTGCCAACACGATCGTCGTGTTACGGCAAAACGAAAACTCTCAACACGACGCATCGTGTTGGGAGAAGCGGATTTTTTTCTCAGTGTGTATTTGTGCACGATCTCGTGGATTTTTAAAAATCACAATGTAATTAGCATTTAAAGATATATCTCGTTGACCATGACCTTGATGGAATAGATTTTGTGTAATATAAATAACACTTATGTTCTTATGATGACTACCTTTTGTGAAAAGATCAACTACGGCTTTATTGGAGGACTCACGCATCAGATCATCAATTATAATAAGCTTTGGTTGAGTATCGTTTACATAATCGGCTGATTGTGGCAAACCTTCATGAAATTCTACCATTTTACCGTACTCGGTATAACCTGGCTGCCACTCAGATTAATAGAAGAGAATCCTACCAAATTGAATGTCACTCATGGCCGACATAAAACGAAAAAATTGATGATTATTATTATTATGAAACTTTATCCTTTATAATTGTGTTACAGATTGATGTGTACTTAAACGAGCGTTGGGTGCAGGACAAGATTAAATGTGTTGATCATGCCCTGTGTCAACCTAGCTAGACCGTTTAAAAATGCATAATGGCCCTATCTAGTTTCTGTGTACTTATCCTAGTGGTTTTCCAGACGAGCCTGGTATATTTAGTATATTATATATATATATGTAAATGCTTATGTCATAAAGTTGTTTATCTAGGAATTTCTCCTGGAGTTTAAACAGTCGTTTGTGGAATGGTATCTGGTCGATCATTTCCCATAGGTCCTTAGATGGAAATGAGCTTGTGAGCCCGCCTGCATTCTTAATTATTTTTCTGAGAGTCACCTCTAGTTTTTTAACCGAGCTTTTGCTCAGCCTGTTGGCTACTTGGATGTTTCCATACTCTAGTATTGGTCTGATGCAAGTGTCGATAATAAGGAGTTTAACGCCCTCATCCACTCTGCTATGCCTGCCAATAATTGGGTTAAGTGCGAATGCAGCTCTTTTTGCTTTCAAACAGGCTTCATCTACATGAGTTTTCATAGACAGAGTTTTGTCTAATTTGATACCCTAGTAGTTAATTTTTTTCTGTAGTTTGATGTTGTCTCCGCCGACTTGGAGGTTGGTGAATTGATGTATTTTCTGTGTAAAAATTATAGCCTCAGTTTTCGTGACATTGCACTTGAGACCCCATTCCTTGTAGTAATTGATGAGCTCCTCTGCGGCCCATTCAGCTCTTATTTTTGCAAACACTGGTTTGCTGGCTCTGTTGGGGACACAGAGATCATCTGCGTACTGTGAGATCATAGTATTTGGAATAAGTTTCACTGGAAGATCAGCCATGTATAGATTAAAGATAACCGGACCTAAAACCGAACCTTGTGGAACTCCATGTGGTACCTGGTGGATTTTCCCAATTATATTGAGGTGCTTCCCTGCGACAGTTCTGTCTTGAAGGTAGTTTTGAACAATTTGAATAACATTAGCTGGCATTTCCATTCTGTCCATTTTGATTAGAAGGCCTTCGTGATTGATTGAGTCAAATGCCTTGGAGAGATCAGCACTAATTACGGATGTTGACTGCCCGTTTCTAATTCCCTCAGTGATGTGACTGAGAGTCCTTAGCGCTTGTGTTTGAGTTCCTTCGCCTTTGCAAAATCCATGTTGGAATGGCGGGATTACCTTGTCGATGGCTTTGCGCATTCTTGCTAATAGGATTTCCTCTAGGATGTTGCCCATAATATTCAGCAGTGTGATGGGTCTGTAGGACTCTGGCTTATTATGGTCCTTGCCTTTCTTATGTAAGAAGATGCAGTGTCCAAGTTTCCATTTGTCTGGGAAGTATCCGCTACTGAGACAACAGTTATAGATTTTAACAAGCCTGTTTTTTGTGATCGGCCCCATGTTTTTCAGTTGTTGAATCATTATCCCATCTGGTCCTGGTGCCTTGTTATTTTTGAAGGTCCTCATTATTTTTTCACCTCTACTACATCTGTCCTCTCCAGTTGTTGGAATGGGGTTGCAGTGAGTTCGCATTCAACCTTCATTGAAATTTCCGCCTCTTTTACTATAGCAGAGTCCACTAGTTTATCAATTGTTTCTTCTATAGAGTTTGTGTCTGAGAAAATTGGTAACACCATATCAGGTGTCTTGAGAGATTTTTGTATTCTCCAAAGCTTACGTCGGTAATCTTCGTCGCTGTTGAGGATGTTAGTCCAACTGTTCTCGTTCCAGTCGTCTATTGCCCTATCTGCTTCCTTCTTTACCCTCTCGTATTCCACTTTGATTTTATTCGATAGCATTCTAGCATTTAGTCTTCGCAGTTTGTTTCGTTTCCTGATTATTTCTTGTATTTCTGTCGGAAGTGAGTCGGTTTTGTTGCTGGTTTCTCTTAGTGGTGCGAGATCATCTAGTGCCTGGTTGATTGTGTCTTCAAGTAAGTCTATTGCCCTTTCGCAATCTTCGTCACTATTTATCATACTTTCTTTCATATTCTTGCTTATTTCATCGGTAAGGGTTTTGTAGTCTTGAGGGTTCATTTGTTTTAGATTCCTCTTGAAGATCTTAATCTTTTCCGATTCTATATTTAATTTAAGTAGCCATGGCCTGTGGTCAGAGCCGATATCCTCGAGCTGCCGGCTTTGGCCATGGATACCTTGGGTTGTAGCTAGTGCTAGATCCAGACTCCCAGTGCCCCGGTGCAGCGGCCTCGACGGCTCGGCACAGCACCAGAGAATTGAGCCTTGGTGGATTGCTTCATTTATAATTTTGCCTCTGTAGTTGGTGCTGTTTGACCCTAGGACTGGATGTCTTGCATTGAAGTCTCCTATAATGATTGTGTTCTGTTTTGATGTTAGGCATTCCAAGATCTTCTCAGCTTTCTTGTTTCTGCCTCTTGTTGGAATGTAAATTGCATATAAATCAAGTTTATTATTGCCTTCAGTAATTATTGTAATTCCGATTATTTCTATATGATCACTGATATTTATTCCATTAAAACTATTTAAAATCTTGCCGTTCCATTTTATATGATGGGCAATATACAGATTCGTTCCTAGGTATTTGTCCAGTATGGTGGATAGTTTCGAGAATCCTTGTATATTATTTTTGGCTTTGGACTTAATTTCATTAAGTATAATTATGTCCGGTTTATTTTTGGCAACCATTTGTAGGAGTTCAGACTTCCTCCTATGTATGCCATTTATATTACAGTGAAGTATCTTAAGGCCTGCCATTGTTAATTGCTCTCAACATTTTGTGTATCGCATGCAGCTCCTCTTGATAATTTTCTTTAGGCTTGGATAGTCCAATATATATTTGAGCAAGTTGCTCGTAATTACTTACCGAGCTGTGATCCATTTCAGTTGTTATTTCTTCTAAAGCGTCGATTAATGCACTGGTCACCCCATTGGATGTTCTGTTGTTGTTAGGTTTTTTGTTGCTGTCAGCTCTTGAGATCTTTAATTTGTCGGCATTCGATGTCTTTTGTGCATAGGAAACTCCTTCCTTTACTCTGGATTTTTCCAAGGCTTTGATGGTCTCAGCATTTGCTTCTCCTCTTTGTAAAGATGTTGTTGTCACGTCATCTCTGATTCGAATAGTTTTTACTCCTTTGCCAAAATTGTTCCTGTTGAAATTTTCCCGTCTCTGCTGCGCTCTTTGTATTTCTTTCTTGAAAAGTGGACATATTGCTTTGTTTGCTCCGTGTCCTTCCTGCGAACAATTGATGCAAACATCAACGCTGACGCCCTTGTTGTTTGTTTTCCGTGTTGTCGGTGAGACTTGTGCTCTGCCACAGTGAGCTTTGATGTGGCCAAAACTGTAACATTTTTTGCATTGTGTCACTGCTGTACTCTTCGTTTTATAATTGGTGATTTTAATTTGTTGGCATAGGATATTTTTGATCCCCTTGATTTCTGAGGTGGGAATCTGTTTATCGAATATACGTAGAAGTGAATACTTGTTTTCGAACTGAATTGCTCTGGTTGGGCTAAAGCCATATCTGGATTCTATATCTGCTTTGATGTCTTCTTCTTCAAGACCCATTGAATAGAAGTAGTTGACGAAAAATTTTCTACTTTTTTCATTTTCCCCTTTTATACCATGCGTAAAGTATTCGACTTTACTGTTATTTAGGATATTAATGACCTTTTTATGGTTTTCAATGTTGTCTGCCTTCAGGTATGCTCTGCCAGCTGTTCTGTTGAATCTAATCGTGGCCTCAGTTGACGCTGCTAGGTCGGTTAGTTTCTTGATTCCCTCGCCTAATTGGAGGAGTTGTTCATTTATGATGGTAATGGGAGGTGGTGTATATTTCTTACCACTAACAATTACCTCCTGTTCTCCTGATTCTTGTTCGTCAGTTACCATATCAATCTCATTATTCTCGGTCGACAATAGAAGTAGGTCCAGCGCATCACCACTGGTGCCACCCGGGGCATCTGTTTCACTAATTACCTCGTACCTGTTGTTAAGCTGAATGACTTGCACTTTTCCGGGCGTCTTACCTGTGCATCTTGCTCTTTGTTTCTTGAGACTAACTGTAGAGTCGTCCGATTCAGGGTCTGACAGAATCAAGTTTCTTTTTCTAATTTGTCCCTTTTTGGAGATAGCTTTCCCCTGAGGTACACTTGTAATTCTGAACATTTGTTCGTTTACATCTTCGTCGCACTTACACTTCATGAGTTCCCACTGTGTAAATTCACTTTGAGTCACTCCCTTCACTTTTGCCTTTTGGCCACAACTTTTACAAGCGTTTGAGCTGGACATCATTTTGGCGTTTTCTTCCTCGTCGTAGAATGTGACGAGGTTGAATCTAATGCCTTCCGGTCCTTGCTCCATCACTGAATACGTTTTATAACAAAATATTTTTCCACACTTGCACTGTTTGATCACCTGCTCAAATTGGCCTTTATACATTATGCCCTCCGAAAAGAAGGGCTCACCGCACTCGCAATCGAAAACCTTTCCGAAGGGGGCATTGAGGCTTCCCTTTACCACCTCTCTTATCTCTCCTGCTACTATAGCTGTCCACGGATGTTTCCATCGTGTATCCATTTTATGGAATGTACACGCTATCACCAAACACTATTCTAAAAAGATATACTACTTGACGCCCCGCCCGCCCCGCCGGCCTCCCGCGCCACCGCCGCGGCGCGCAACCATAAGCTAATTTGTCGCGCGTTTCCCGGGCGCGCGAAAAATAGCTAATTTATCGCGCGTTTCCCGGGCGCGCGAGAAATAGCTAATTTATCGCGCGTTGTCGGAGGGGCGCGCGACGTTTAGCTGATTCGTCGCGCCCACCGCGCCGCGTAAAAATGAGCTGGGTCTGATCTCATTACGCCATGATTACGCTAAAGCAGCATAAGCGATAGTGTTGCCCCTAGCTGTTGTCCATAGGTAAATCCCCGCCTATATATGTACCGCAGTTGGAGTGAGTCAGTCTGATTAGCTGGACCCCGACACGCCTCATTAATTATGGCTGCCCCGTGTGACGTAGTCCTCACATCAACCAGCATGTGCTGCTCTCTGGTTTTAAAATGTGAGATTATCTGAATTTTAATGTAGTCTGCAATAAAGAAATCTTATAAATATTTTTTGGGTCTCAAAGGGGAATAGTATTTTTTAAAAATGCAGTTTATATTTACAGTTTTTATTTATTTTTCTCTTTATTTATGTAGAAAAACAGGTATAAAAATTATACTCTAATCGAAAGGTGGCAATACAGAACTAGATAACCAACATTTTTTTCAAAAAATGTGTTTATTGCATAAACAATTTTTAAAATCAAATACGAGTTGTGATAAAAAAGATTTGTTCGAATCTATCTATATATCTTTTAATGTTACTCTTACCGAATAATCGTCTATCATAGCGTGATACCGTCGCTCTAAATATTAATTTTCTCACAACAGAATAATTTGTTATTCTTATTCAGTTTCCTCATATCTCGGGAGCAGGTTTTTACTTTTTTCGACAAATTAAAAATTCGATTTCCAATCGCCAGCTGAATCAGTTTTCAAACCCTGTGGAATGGTAACCTCAATATTCTTGGATGATTTACACGAAATCGGTTCACTTTTTTTGAAATCAAAACTTTTTTACTCTCATTCAGAAACGCAATTTCTTGGTAGTGAGTTTTTATTTTTTATTTTAATTAGATTATACTAGTTTACATTTAAAAACACTTTTTTTCCTTCTCCTTCTTCTAAAAATATTTGTTACTTTATTTTTTGTACATACAAATACAGATTACAATACATATTTTTTTCCTTCTATTCTATAAAGAGTTTTTATATCCATATGGTAACGTACCAAATTCTCCATCGCGTCGTTTTTTGTGGGCTGTCGGTTTACAAATTTTTTTTCTCGTTTTGAAATGACTTGGTGAAAGGGTGTACGTTTTATCTCATCGTACTCGAGTGTTATTGGTACATGCCTTTCACCAACAGCAAACGATCGAATAGCTGAAAAATTTACTTTTGATGAATATATACCTTTAGCTTTACAAACTTCTAGTTCGTTTTGATCAGCTTTGCACACCACGTAGGCATAAAATTTTGGACCTGCTGAAGCAAAGGCCCTTATATAACTTCCCTCGCCATAACCTGATAACTCATCTGTCATATCACCAAGAAAGCATCCTAACTCTGGTTCGTATTCACCAGGAGCACCCGACGAAACGTATATACATGAGTCGGTGTCGTAGTATTAAACGCGTCTATCAAGTTTCTCTAGATATGAATACAATTTCAGTCGTGCTTGTGCCATTGTATACGCTGCTATTATTACATTGGTCAAAGCTAGTGGCGTTAGGGCAGGGTCATTTCTTTTCCAAGAGACATACAATATTCCATGGTTTACGGGAAGTATTCCAGTTTGTGGCAAATTCTCACGTTGCCCAAATTTACCCCAAAAAGAATTGATGCATACTTTAGCTACGGAACGCAAACCAGGGTTTGAACAAATTTTTTCTTTATCAATTCTATTGTACTCAATTAGGTAGTTTGTTTTTGCTTCGTCGGTAATAGAATCGTCAGGCCAGTCGCTTGTTCCTTGTTTGAATTTTAAAAACGTATTTATGTATTCGGCAAAGTGACCTCCAATTTTAATTTTACTATCATACTGTGTTATTTCAAATTGCCATATTTCGTAAATACTAATCAATTGGTACCCTAACTCAACCCCCTTTCTTATTTCGTCAGCTACCCACGTTCCAGTGATTTGACGATCGATAGGATTGTCGTGAGGACAATCGTCTTGACGCATCTCCTCGCATCACATTCGAGAGAGCGAAAACAAAAGATGATTATGCATCTTGAGAGGTAACACAGGATGATATAAATTTCGCGGAGGCAAAATTGTGCATTTTATAAGACCTTCAACGCTATCAATACATGTCTTAGAGGGGCCTGTAAGTTCACAACACTCATCACCAATATAAACTGTTGGATGTCCAAGCGGGAACTTGCCATATTTCGATATGGATGGATAAAGTGAACAGATATCAATATAATGAATTTTTTCTTGATTCCTCACTTCATAAAAAGTTACTGTATTTCCTGTGCGACCTCCATAAAATGCGTCACGTGGTTCTAGAGGAGCATATAACAAGAGTGGGTGGTTTACGAGAAAATCTTTCATTTCTCTGTTAGATTTTTTTAAACGATCAAATTCGCACACCCACATCTCTTCGAGGGAATAACCGGCTAAAAGAATACGATTGTAAATGTTTATGGTTTTTTCGAAAAGATGATCCATAGTTTCTGCACCTTTGATAAAACTTTTATCACGATTTGATGTGAAACAACGTGGACACCTATGCCAAAAACAACCGTGAAGCTGTGAAACATGTTTCATATTTTCTGATTCAAAATAACCATCAACAGTTAAATTTTCAGAAATACGAAATTCTCGATCACGTATTGCATGAATGATAGGACTATTGAGAGTGCGCTCTTTCCAAACGAGCCATTCTAGCGCTTTTTGAGACTGTTGATTTGTGTATCGATAACCACCTATCGGAATAATACCAATTTTTTCTGGTTGTAAAAAATTTCGTCTATAAACTTTAGAACAAGCTGACGCAATTGTGCAAGCCTCTTCAAACGGGCAAACATTTCCTGTCTCAAGGAATATATTTCGAAGTGCCAAACATGCTTTCCTCAAAATATTTACGTCGGATTTACAGTAAGAAACAGATTCCTTTTGAAAATCAAATTGATAACCTGAAGCTTTTGTTTCTTCGTACCATTTTAAAAATGTATCTCTTCCCAACGTTCTCATTGTGTCCGGTGAATGAAATTCTTTTGGCGGAAGATCACCAATGTATTCTGCATTTCCCGGTAAATTAGAAAAATGTGGAAAAGTCCCTCTAACTAATGAATTTGGTAAACCGAATGCTTTAGGTAATGCACTTAGAGGCATCTGAAAATAGTTCAAACTGTCTAAAAATGTTGTTTTTCCGACACGCATTGAAATTATTTTTGTACCGTTTAAAATAAGTTTAGGTGGTTCTACTCCTTTTTCTTCAACTAAATAGCGTAAAATGAATTGCGCATCAAAACTTTTTGCATTATGTGCTATACATAAAACACGACTAAAAAAATTTAATTCACGAGTTGCCAATTCTACGAGTTGTTTTACAGGGTCGTCTTGAAAAATAAATTCACGTACGCCACACCACTGACACAGACTTTCTACATTATCTTCTGCAAAGCACATTAAACAAACTTGATGCACAACACAAAGATTTGGTTCATGTATGTGAATCGAATTATCACCCTCGAGTGTTTTATTTTGACGTGTCTCAAAGTCATAAAAAATAAAAATTGATTTCATGTCGTTCTTTCGAGGTTTAATTGGACTCATGTAACACAAGTGATTGTAAGGCTTTTCAGTTTTACAAATCTTACAATAACTCATGGCACACTCATGATTATTGCTTTTCTTTCCAAACGTGATAATTTTACAACACTGCGAGCAAGATTTTATCTTTAAACATGTAGTTAATCCCTTCTCTATATTTCGGTTTGGTTGAATATGCTGTGCAAAACAAAATTCACCATAAAAGTAGCGTTGGCAATAGGCACAATAGATTCGATCAATTGTAGTATCACAAGGTGGTTGAAATTTACACTGTGGACATAGATTTGAACATCTGTGGTTGGCTGCTCTATTGTAACCTATATTACATGCAAAACAATAAATCTTGCTACCGATAGCCTTTGTTATGTTTAAAATTGGTTGATAATGACAACGTCTCTCATAATACATTATATAAATTGTGTGCTCTGAAACCACATTTGCATTTTTAAAATAACATGTACCATCGAAAAGAGGTTGACGACCTCTACAAAATTCAGAAAATTCGTATACGACAATCGCGAAACCTTTTGATACAAGATATTCCTGAAATTTCTTTATTTCTGGAACACCGCAACCTGTGACAGGTATAATAACGTCAGCCTCTTTAGTAATCATTTCAGCAAATTCTCGTTGTTTCTTACTGCATTTTTGCCGGATGTTTTGCCATGCATCGTGTAATGTACCTGATCTAATTTCACCACACACGGCATACACACATGCAGTTGCAATAGAGCGCGGTAAACATAAACTATCATTATTTGATATTGTTAAAATTGATTTTTTTCTGACATACTCGTGTGATAATTTCACTTGTCCTTGACCTACTGGTGCTTCTACTATAATAGATGTCACAACAAAATTATCAGTTAAACGAAACTCGGCATTACTTTGAATTACACTGTAAAGAATCTCCCACATATCTTCTACATTGAAACTGCTTGCGAGTCGAAACGAAAGCCAGGCTGCGCCTCGAGACAAATATTCGCTGTGTAATGTTACACCGATGTAATCGTTAGGTGAACAAGACTCGATTAAATAATTATGTAAAGCACGCATATCACCCTCCAACCATTCAATTTCGTTAGTTTCAGCTGGAGGTTGTCGCACACATACACATATTTGTCGGCTTTCTATCCTAAAACGTTTGGCTTCTTTGCGTGTTTCGCTTAAAATTAGAAACCCGCATCCAGGTGGTTGAATCACCTCTTCATCGTCGCCTTCTTCTTCTTCTTCTTCCTGTTCCGCATTAAACACACCATCGTGTTCTTCTTCTTCCGTATTGATAACAGCACCTTCTTCATTTCTGCTGATACGACCGTCTCCTCCCCTCCACCGATCTGGTTACATGTGTCATTCGGTGGAGTAGCCGTAGAATTTACTGAAAGTGGAATATCAAAATTAATAATCATTCTTTTCTAATGAAACCGTGTATTTTTGCTCGAAAAACTTATTCTCGTTTTTTTAAAAATGTACCTTTTTAAATAAAAGATGAAGCGTGAAAAGGTTTTTCCTGAGAAAATTTATTCAAAAAAATTTTTAAAAGAGAATTGAAGGGTCTTTCAATTCTCTTCTAAAAAAAACTATATCAGAGAAAATAAAAAATGCAGATTGAAAAGTTTTTTCTTAAAGTAAGGCACATTACGAAAACATGAAAAAAGAAAATTGGAACAAATGAATGATACTTATTCATATCCTATGTATGAGTTTGGATTTGCATGTCCTTGGTATCGGTTTAGGTTTTCGATTACTCAAATGCATGTACACAATTTCGAAATCATCGTCTACAATAGAAGTTTGTGTACTTGTACTTGGTTGGAAAACGGTATTAAAAACGATAAAACTGGTCATTTGTCGTAACGTAAGATCCGAAATATCATCTAGTATGCAACAAACAAATACAACAGAAAAACTATTACAAAAATTTCAGGGAATGACAGATTTTGTCTAAACAAACATTTATGCAATTATAGTTTTTTAAACTTACCTATGAAATCACTGAGAATATCTGAGATATTTGGGTCTTGTTCCTCGGTTATAGTATCCACAATGTCATTTAGAACAGCTGAACTATCTGGGTCTGATTGCATAACTTCGTTCTGTTTTTCACCCACATTTCTTCTTTCTTTCTTCTCTTATTTTTCTTCCTTATCTTCGCTTTCTTTTTCTGTAGATGCATCTTCTATCGATGAATCATCTTCTGTAGAGAAGTCATCTGATGATGATTCTGTAGAGAAGTCATCTGCTGATGATTCTGTAGAGGAATCATCTGATGATGTTTCTGTAGAGCAATCATCTGATGATGATTCTAACGATGTGTTGTCAGAAAAAATACTCTCAACTTCTATTTCTTCTTCTCCTTCTTCTTCTTCTTCTTCTTCTTCAACTGATTCATTTTCCTTTCCAACAGGTTCAACTACTGCAATAGATTGAACTTTGTTTTTATTTATAACAGGCTGAACAATTATTTTCTCTATTTCGTCATCTTGTATTTTCTCTTCTTGTTCAGTGTCAGTAATGTCACTATAAAAATCTTAAATATGTGGAATAGTACCATCTTGTTCTATTGCTGGAATAGGTTGAACCACACTTACACTATTACTGTCAGCAACACTTTTTAACGGAAGCATAATAAGATGTAGAGATGGTAGCAATACATCTGACACAATTCGAGGCAAAACGGAATTACACTTTTTTTGAAACTGGTCGTTTACATTCTTATTTTCGAAGGATGGTCCAGGAATCGGCTAGTCCTCCTGAATAACAGAACTAGAAACTGGTGTTGAATTAACAATCTGACTACCTCTTGCGTATTTTATCACAGTCGGCCGTCCTTGTTGTAGTTCTTCCTGTCTGTTTATCTTTTTTTGTTCTCGCAGTTGTGCGCGATCATGAAGCTCGGCGTCCAGTTCTTCAGAGAACTCGAGAGATTCCAATAAAAGTTCGTCAATTCCTTTGTCATCAGAAAATATCAACAACTGTCTTCGGCGATTGATATATGTTGACATTAATTGGTTTGCTGCCGAAACTTCAGTTAATCCCCGAACTTTTAAAGCTTGTACTGCCAGCATCATTAGAGGCAATTCATTTTCGAAAACATTATTTTGATGGGCCAAACCGAGAATTCGAGCTATTGATCTACTTATTAAGTAGATCAACTCCTTTCTCAGTTCTCTTTTCACTTTCACCGATAAACTTTTCACCCACTCCTTAGTGCACCTTCTTTTCACAATTCTATCGCGAATTCGAACAAGTTTCGCCAAGCCTATTATACAGCGTATATATGCGGACCGGTCACACATGATTATCTCACGTGAAGTCTTTAAGATGTCTGATCATAAACTGTCACATAACAAGCATCCCTTCTTTGAGTAGACACTAACATTAGTTAATAGAGTACATATATATATACTAATTTGAGTCTATGTGTTTTTAAAAGGCTGCGTGGTCTTTTTCTTGGATGTGATTCTCTTCGTAAAAGAGGAAACGTCTTCAGAAATGTAATACTTTTACATCTACCTATTTACTTTTGTTTTTAGTGAAGTATTATCTTTCGTTCTTCAAAAGAGAATACCAAGCATAATCCTAATATTTAGAATATGTCATAAAATGGTCTAGAAATTGTCAGCTGTGTCGGTATCATTATAAAATAACAAAAAACGTGCATCGACAGGAAATATGAGTCTGAGAAGTCAAACCCCTTAACATACCATCTTACATATGAAATTTGCAAACAATTGTTTATTGAAACATAATCTCTCTTATTATATTGTAGGAGTGGAAGATCTTACATTTTTTGTATTTCTCATTGGTGATTAATATTTTTGGAAGGGGTATAATATTTCTCCCTCTTCTTAATTATAAATCTCCTACCCTGGAAAAAATCAACTTCTGATTGGTCAAGCGGTTTCTCTCTTATAGTTCAAGTTTGTATCTGATTTAATCATGGAATCATTCGCTCAAATTCAGTGCAGTTAAAATCTTTGATGGAATTACATTCTTCAGTGCAAAAAAAAAGATCGCTCTTAACTTTTGTGCAAAACACCATCTCTTAACGCAATGGCTGTCGTATATTCTAGTATCTACGGATTGAATCCATCTTTTTAGAAATTGGCGATACTTGGATTAGAGTCACAACCCCTTACAGAAAATGAAAACGGAATTTGTGAGCCGAATATGAAGAACTTTTTGCGACCTATTATAAAAATTACCAATAAGGTCTTCCAAGGACATGTTTCTGATGTTAAAACTTGCGAAAGTTTTAAAGAAAAATTCTTAAACATCGAAGAATATTTTTGGAACTTCTCACTACCTGGATCAGTGGAGAACATAATTTTTGGATCTTACACTTTGCAATTTACCATGTCTCATGGTGCAAAAGCTATTTGCATTGACAGTCTAAGTAATTGGAAACCAAATCAAAAAGAAGAAAAAGAAGAAGCTGGTTCCTCTTCTAAACGTATGAAGATTTATAAGCCTGTTATTGCAATGCATATGTCTACTTTTATTCAATTACAATCACTTCGTCACTGTATTGATGAACGTTTTCGACAGTTAGAAATCATTTTACCAGCTGCCAATGCTACCGTACAATCAGTCCTGAATATTTTGACAAATAAATTTTTGCAACAATGGAATCCTCGGGATATGACTGGAGAAGCTCTTTTGCGAACCATGAGGGACACGGACTTCGATGAAATCCTGGATAGTGTGAAAATAGATCTAAACCGTGAAAATTACAAGGACTTCGCGGAAATACACAGCAAACTTTTTGTGCACGAACTCCTTACTCTATGCTCACCTTCGATTCTAACGATTATTCGTCATGAATGGTATTCACAATCTAAAAAAAAAAGATACACCAATTTTACTACGAGGTGTCGGTATTACATTCCGTTCCTGCGTTTCATTCAATGGTTGGCGAGTCCAGCGGCTTCTTCCACGTTACAACTCGCTCTTGTATTGTAAGATCCAAAATAATAAGTGACGCATCATTACGTCATCTCATTACTGTATAAGGTAATCAATGTCATTATCCAGGTCAAGGGCACATAAATATGATTATATAATTATGGAGAGATCAGCTGCAAGCCCCCTCTTTCCTCACCCCTCTGAAGCGAGCCAGTGTTCCACCACCACTCTGTCATTCAGGTGACGACGTCATCACAAAGGTCGTTACCATGTAATCTGGATGAGTAGCGATCGTTATTCTACATATTTAAGCTTTGCATTATAGAGAGACCAGCTGACACCACCCCTCCTCTTCACCCTCTGACGAGAACGTCTACTCTATCCCCACTCTATCATTCAGATGATGAAGTCATCCTAAAGGTCATTACCATGCATACGACCTTGAGATCCGATGAATTCATAATTACGTCATCGTCTGAATGACAGAGTGGGGATAGACCAGGGGTCAACGCCAGAGGGGGGTAAGAGGGGTGGGGTATAACCTTGAGATCCGATGACTTCACAATGACGTAATCGTCTGAATGACAGAGTGGGGATAGACCAGGGGTTGGCGCCAGAGGGGGGTAAGAGAGGGGTTATAGTCTGTCTCTCCATAGTCGTAACTTTACTACTAACGTATATCTATAGACATAATGCGGCCCTAAGAGTACTTTATTACCACCTTTGTCGCTCTTATGGTGTTGGCCGCGACCCTGCCCTGCCGAACGCTCCAAGGCATATAGAGTCAATTGTCCGGAACGAGAAGTGCCAGATTTTCTGGAACTACGATTTTCGGGCAGCAGTCTCCGTTGCGCACTCGAGGCCTGACATTGTTCTCCAAGACTTCGAGAAACGAACGATATTCGTGATCGAATTCTCGGCTCCGTCCGAATACAACATCACTACAAAGGAGAAAGAGAAAGAGGAGATGTATTAAGACCTTAAAAGAGAGCTGCAACGAGTGTACCCAAAATATTCAGTACAGGTAATTGTCCTTGTGATAGGTGCTCTCGTAGGTGCTAAATTATCAGTGGTTCGTAACCATAAAGCCATACCCGCGTGCCAAAAATATGCCAAGGCACACAAGGGTTTCGCCGGCCTGTCGTTGTGATTTCGTCGTGCCCTGTGACCACCCATCTCACGGATGTGAGACGTGGCTATAGGTGTATTTTACCCCGGTTCTACTGGGGGCTATTGACAGTTTATCTTTAGATGGCAGTTGCTCTTAGTGGTACTCTGCGGTGGTTGTTTAACTATTTTTCTAATTATATATATATATATATATATATATATATATATATATATATATATATAGGTAAAATTTTGTCATAAGGACAACCACAGGATTCCGTCTCAGCATTTTATTGATACACCGGGATGCTTTTCAGGCTATTAACAAGTGAAACTTTGGCACCTTCAAGAGCGCCGATGATAAAGACGATTAGTATAACAGAATGTTCGGGGTATAACCGTCGCAACTCCCTCATAAGATGTGTATACCGTGTATACCTCTCTTTCTTTTCTTTCTCCTTGGCTGTGACGTTTTTGTCGGCTGGTGCCGAAAATTCGATAACGAACATGGTTCGTTTCTCGAAGTCAAGGAGAACCATGTCAGGCCTCGAGTGCGCAACAGAAACAATTGTCGAGAATATGATGTTCCAGTATTTACGGCACTTCTCATTTTCGGCAATTGATTCTATTTCCCTAGAAGTGTTTAGCGGAGCGGTATTTGGGCCAATTCCGTAAGAGTCACAGAGATGGCACGCTCTGCGACTATCATCGGGAATATCTTGGCTCAAAATGTGGCGCTGGTATACTAGAGTGGAAATGACACCGTCTTGACATGCCAAAATGAAACCCTCCGTGCCCGACTTCAATCCGGATGATTGACGGAAAGCATACGTTAGCTCATACGACATCGACTGAGCCTTCACATTTCTGTGGAAGATGCCATGCATCCTCTTGTCGAGCAGCTCTTCGCGGAAGTTGTTCTCCTCTGTTTTCTTAATCCGGGACTTAAAGTCAGTAATTCTAATATTCTCCACAGACAAACAATTTCAAGGCAACGCAAAGTTCTCAAAACACATCACCCTCACTTGTTCAGTGATTCCCTTGATTCAAATTCCAGAGCTGCTCGCGCAAGATGCTTATGTACGCGCGGAAACAGCGAGCTCCTATTGGTTCTTTACAGCTTCCAGTAGTTTAAAAACTATTGATCGTACAATTTTTTGTCGCGGTAGTTTTTTGTTCAGTTTTGTACAAGGATCATGATGAGTTCAGGATCTCCCTGTATATAATCTTTAATCGTGATCGTATTCTCGACTCCGGCCGACTACATCATCACTGCCAAGGAGATGGAGAAGGAGGAGAGGTATCAAGCCCTTAGAAAGGAGCTGCAACGACTGTACCGAAATTTTCAATCAAAGTAATCGTCGTTGTGATCGGTGCTCTCGGAGGTGCGAAACCAGCTCACGTCCGTAAGACGTGGCCATAGTTGTGATTTACTGTTATCTTTCGGCTTCGTTATTCAACAAATATTCCGTTCGGGGAATACTGCGTGTTGTTGACCCGTCGTGGGTGTGGTGGACC
>CAKNXH010001782.1:23167-45668 GCA_932178445.1 Andricus quercusramuli
GGAATACTGCGTGTTGTTGACCCGTCGTGGGTGTGGTGGACCCACACTGGTAGTATTTATCCACCTAGAAACACTACCCGAATCGGGTAGTGAGGTAATGAACTTTCGAGTTCGAAATGCTAATCAATTCTTTTTTTATGTGTTCTTTGGTGTAAATTACATGGCAGATAGATTCTTTTGTGTAATTTGCGTAAATCACACATACCTTTGTGTAAGTTCCATGATATATAGTGTGAGGCGGAGTGAAAATGATCAAATCAGTCTAATGGCTTAAACTGAACGAAAAAAATTTGTCGGTAGAATTTTTTCCAAATGGCCAAAAAACATTTTTTTTATTGAGTGCTATGCACACATTTTTGAAAAATTTGAATATGTCGGCCCAAAAGAATTAATACGTACTTAATAATAATAATAATAACAGATCTTTACTATGAACCCAGTCTGCATAAAAATTTAATACACAAAAGCAGATGAACAATAGGAACATAAAAGGCAGTGGTTCAGCTCAAGCTGCTTTCCAACCTATCATTTTACAAACTAACTTAGAATAACTTGAAATTGACCTTTTAATTATAACTAGAATTGACTGAATCAATTAAACAAATGTATGTACTACGCGCAAACAGAATAGTCCGAAGTAGAGGTATAATCGACCTACAGTGCTGGGTCTGCAATAATAAGGCAGCATAATTCGCAACGAAACTGAAATCAAAACCCCAAAATAGCAGCGAGCGTTTATATAATAAAATGATAAAAATAATTAAACGCTTGAGCGGTGTATTTCGGTCATTTTATTTCTAATTGAACTTATTGTATAAGAGGATAACGGGTTTCGAAGATGGTTAAGCATGCGTGTCGCTCTGCAGGAAAAAGTAGCCTCTGCTTTAGACGAACGGGCAAATGGAACTACAAATTTACCGTCGGATGTTGTCATGAGTGATTTTCGAGGGCGTCTTTCTTCCACAGTAGCAAAAAGCTCTCTCAAATATGGTGGCTCACCCCTCGACCACACCTTGAAGGCGAGAATACAGAGATACAGCTTGCATCGCTGATCCATCTTTATCCAACCGGATTCAGCGAACGCCGGGGAAATGTGGTCGAATTATTTAATGCCAAATGCGTATCTTAAGCAGAAATTTTGTACTCTATGTATTCTCTTCCTCAAGTACGCGCTCAGGACAGGCCCATAGCTCGTGAAGGCGTAATGAAAAAGGGAGAGAATCAACGATTGACTTAACATCAATTTCATATCTTGCTGAAGCGAGCGACGGAAAGGATATCGCTTCCTCAATCGGATGTAAGCAGCGTTTAACTTTTTAACTACGTGTTCTTCGAAGCTCCATAAGGAGTCCATTGTCAGGCCTAAGTTTTTTGCGCTGAAGACAACGGAAGGCTACGAGGAGTTGATACTGAAGATAGGCAAACGGTTTCGGGCAACCTTACCGTTCGGTAGAATAACCGATTTGGACGGATTGACGACTAGTGCGCGTTGTTCTGCCCAGCCTGCTACGCAGTTTAATACCACATTCAGAATCGCTGCTCCCTCCTCAATATCTTCAAATTTAGATCGCACATAGATTTGAATATCGTCCGCGTACATTATAGTGAATTTAATTTTTCCCTGAGCAATTGCTTCTATCAGCCGCAAGAACTCGAAAATTGCCTCTGGCAGATCGTTAGTATAGATCGAAAATAGAGTTGGGCTATTAACTGCCCCCTGTGGCACACCTCTATTCACACTTCTTCGATGAGACGTTCGCGTAGTTTGAGAGTCAGAGATCGCCACACATTGTTCTCTGTTCGGAAGGAAACCTTTATAACAACTCAGAACGGATTCCGACAATCCTGTTAACTCCAGCTTTGTCAAGAATAAGCCGTGGTTCAATGTTTCAAAAGCACGGGATAGATCTAATAAGCCCATCAAGATTACCTCAGAACAGTCCAACGCCCGACCTATCTCATCAGAAACATGGAGGAGGGTTGTCTCAGCAGAGAACCCCTTCCTAAGGCCCGACTGGCAAGAAGGTAAGACCCCGTTTTTGTTAACGAAGAAGTTTAGCTGCTGTACACAGATCTTCTCCAAGATTTTTGAGAGATAAGGTAGGATGTTGATTGGGCGAAGATCTTTATAAGAACTTGGGTTTTCGCTTTTCGGCAATGGCCGCACAATGCGTAGTTTCCAAGCAGAGGCTAACACTCCTACTGTTAAGGAGGTGTTCATTATATCTGATAGTGCTGGAAGACATGAGGGCAGACACAAATAAATTTATGAGCTGTTAATGCCATCTGATCCAGTTGCTGTGGAAGTGATTGACTTCATAGCATTATAAAGATGGCCCAAGTCGATCTGCCGAAATACTAGTTTGTTATCAGAGACTGACTGAAATTTGTTTGCTAAATCTCGTAAGTCCTGAAGCATAGATTCTGAGGCCTCTGCCGATGGGATGGTATCGATGTAAAAATCATTAATCCCGGAAGTGTCCGGTATTAATTTACCCCATGAATGTTGTTTCTGTCCAGACCATACCCCCGTCAGATTAATTTTTTCACACACGTGCTTAGAGGAGCTCCTATCCGGGAATGACGAGAGATAACCCTTCTTTTCGCTTCTCAGGGCATACGTGGCTAAGTTCCGATGATACACAAATTTAGCTCTATCCCTAGCTCTGGAAATCTTTTTTACTGAATCCGAGAACCATGGTGGTTTTGATCTAGCTATTCGAAAGCGTCGGATCGGGCAAAACTGATTAATTAGTTCTAAGACTAGGAAAGAGAAGCGTTCAACCTTTTCGTCTACGGAATTACAATTCAAGACACTATTCCAGTCCGCCAGGATCGCTGCTTTATTGAATGCCTGCTGATTCACTCGCTTAAAGTCCCTACCCACTCGAAAAATACCTGACCTATTTTTAGATTCCAAATTAATATTACAAAAGATCATGTCGTGATCAAACTTTTTTGGTAATGCAATAACACCTGAGTCGCTGATGGGGAAGTTTTTGCTAAGAAAAAGAAGATCCAAGATTGCATTTGCTCGTGTTGGGACATCAATAGTCTGATTTAAACGAAAAGGGCGAAAGAGAGAGAGAGTATAATTTCTCCCGGCCTGGATTCCCAGCCTCAGTTACATTCACATTGAAATCGGCCAGAGAGATGGTGTGATCAGATTCACAAGTATCGCGAACTGAGGCATCTTCCAGAGTACCGTCCCAAGAGGCGTCCGTACTAGGACTTTTATAACCAGAATTATACAGAGATCTACAGAGATTCCGTCCATGCGAGACGAGCTACACGGATTGCTGTTTTCTATTAGAGATTCAAATTTCAATGTATCCTTAATATAGTTGGCTACCCCACCCCCTCTAGCCATATTGTTACTTCTTCGATCGGCTCGAATCACATTATATCCCTCAATAACTACTGCTGAATCAGAAATGTTAGGCTGCAACCATGTCTCGGATACTGCGAGAATATCCAAATCGTAAAGGCGTATAATATCAGCTACATCATTGACTTTAGGTAAAAGGGATCTAGTGTTTATATGCGCCTCGCGGATTGGCCTTATATATGTGCTACTGTCGGATAGGGAAATATTTTCTCCAGAAGGGACTCCTGAAGTAGCCCTTGAAGTATAAGAAGAATAAAATATATAAATAAAAAAAATATGTATATATATATATATATATATATATATATATGAATAAAAAAAATAAATAAATAAATAAGAATCTGGATAAGAAGCAAAGGATGAGGTTTCCCTAGAAGAAACTTCCTGGCCGTTTGATATATTACTCGAGACATCTACCGAATTAGTGAGCGAGTGAAAGAGAGTAGTTGACATACCTAGAGAGTACAGAGCAGATTCCGAATAACTGCAAGGAGTAATTTTTAAACTTGCGCCAGGTGATGCCCTCAGGTATATGTTCTTGTGGTGATGAAGAAAACCCTGAGATGATTACTTCTTTATCCCTGTCAGATTGTTCCAAATTTGATAGACGTTTTTCGTAAGTACGTTAAGATTGTCAAGTTCCTCTCTACAATCTTTGAAGTCCGCTGACATCTGATTTTTAAGGGATTGAAGATCTGCGATTTGTGATTTTGCCGTATCCAACTGAGTGAGCAAGAAGGCATTTTGGTCCGTTCGTTTTTTCAAATCCGACGATAGCGCTCCATAGTTGGAATTCAATGTCGAGAACGAGAGATCACATCTTGCTATTGTCGCCGTGTCAGCTTGCATATCCTGACTCATCAGTATACCGTTGGCTTCCACTCGTCCTAGTCTGTCACTAATTAGACTCAACTTAGAGAGAATCAATTGTGAGACAGGATCTGATATCTCCTTCACCACGTGAGAGGGATCATCAGGCCCCATCCTGGCGGAGTCATGTTTGGGATCCCCTTTCGGAGATTCAGACTGAACTAAGAGAGTCTCATTCAAGCGGCTTGTCGGTCGAACTTCCGCTTCTTCCTCACTGTCTGCAGTGAGCTGGACTTCCTTAACTGACATTGAAGAACCTGGAACGTTACTTACATCGGCAAAACTATGACGGCAACCACTGCATACCAACAAGACACCTCCCTTCCTTTGCTCAATCTCGTAGAAGTTACAACATTTATCATGAAAGGCTTCCCTACGTGATGTACTAATCCGAGCTTATGAGTTAATGCATAAACTGATAATAAACTTTTGTAAAAAGGAGACAAAACTTGCGTTTTGCTCCATTTTTCACATACAATACGAAAAAGAACGATTGAGGAACATGACGTAACGAAGAACAAACAAAGCAGTGACCTATCATTATATGTAGAACAGGGTTCACAAATTTAAAACTAAATTCAGTAAGGAAACATGTAGAAACATCAGCGAAAAAATTGTTATTAAAATTCAAAAACAAAATTAAATTATGTATGTGTGTATGTATATTTAATCTCTTCCTTTTACAGGTTTGAGGGTCTCCGCTTCCTGTACATATATTCACATTTCTTCCTTAATTTAACTTAACCGCTGCTTATATTCTACTGTTTCACCTTACTTAAAATAACAATAATATTAATACTATTACTTCTTCAACTTCACAAAATGAGCGATCTTCCAGAGCTTTCGTTTTTTCTTACCATCAAATACATTTTCAACGATTCAAAAATTAAAATTTTTTGCTCGTTACTTTTCTTTAAACAGGATAACATGTTTGGCTCTGCTCCTACTTCTTCCAGTTTCTTCATTCATGACACTTCCTGTTCATTACCATCCAAAATCCATCTTACACACTCACCCACGCTCAACTGTCCCTCTTCTTCTCCTGTATACCTCTCTACCACATGTGCCCTTTGACCATCATATATCATCTATTGTACCTAAAATCCATAATCTTTGTCCATCTCTTTTCTCCTGGTCTTACTCATAGCTCCAACTTTATGTCTTGCCACTCCAGTATCCCTTCTTGTATATCACAAATTCTCCTCATTTTTACCATTCTTCCTCCCATACCGAATTTCCCAAATTGTCTCCCGTCTGCTTGTTCCGAACTTCGTACACGCATACTTGTGCTATTCTGCTCCACTCTCCCTTTTTTAGCTTCTCTTCAAACCTCCAGACTCTCTCAATTTGTCTAGTTATCATTTTTTCCCTTCCTAGTTATTCCCTCATCATGTATCCTGGGAAACTCCAACTAACCCCCATTACCCATCTCAGAAGTCTCTCATGCATGCTTTCCACTTCCTTATGTTCCTTTCATCCCCGGACCACGCCTCCATGACACAACACCGCCCAAAACAACGCATAAAACAACCAAACGCTCATTCGCCAATCGTCATTGAACCTTATCCTTCCTATACCCCATACTTGGCCCATTACTTTCCTTGCACATTCGTTTCTCTTCCTCACCTGCCCCTCGTTTCCCCCTCCTGGCTCAAACCAAAAACCTGAGTAACAGAACTCCTCCACACTTCCCACTGTCTGTCCTTTTATCTTCCAAAGTAAGCTTTTTCGGTCTTTCTACTTCTGAAGCACATCACCTTGGTCTTCCCTACGTTCACCGTCAGTTCTTTTGTTCCCACATACTCTTCGAAAATTCTTATCAATAAGTTCATCCACTTTCCATCATCTGCTAACAAAACTACGTCTTCCGCGTATGCTAGAGAGTATAGTTTGCTATTGCCCAAAATAGTTTATTCCTTCCCTTTCTCCTTTAGCTTCTCCTCTATGTCTGCCAGCAGCATATTAAATATGTGTGGACTCAACGGGCACCCTTGCCTCAGACCTCTTCCAGTCCAGTAACCTCCCTCTTTTTCCCTCCTATCTTCACCCTAATCCTGGCTTCAGTAAAAATTTCCTTAATCCTCTCCACCAACCCTTCCTCTATTCCCTTTCTTTCATTGCCTGCTATAGCACTGGCATGATAGTGATCCATGTATACTCCTCTACCTTCTTACCCTCCCCTTTCTTGACAAGCGGTACCGACAGACCTGTCATCCACTACTCCGGCCACCCTTCTCCTTTCCAAACTTTGTTGCAAATCTTCCACATCCCTTCCCTAATCGCTTCTCCTCCACAATGTATCGATTTGTTTTCCATACCATCTTCCAGTAGCCTTGTTTCTTTTTAGTCTATCTATCACCTCATTCACTTCTTCTCTTGTTATTTCATACCCTTCCTCCATTTCTCCCTGGACAGTTGGAATCGACCGCCAATTTGCATCATTGGACAGAGGCGATTGCATTCGAGACAGCGAGGAGTCGTTTAACAAAAGCGGCGAAAAATTGGTACCTTGCCAGTTTTGACCAAATCAGAAACTGGCAAACGTTTCGCGCTGCTTTTTCGAATACGTTTGCATTGGAAAAATCTCTTACGGAGAAATGGCAAGAGATGCAGTCTAGATGTCAAAAACATGGTGAAATTACAAAGGAGTATTTTTTTGACAAGATTCGTTTATGCAAGACGTTGAATATGAGTTTGGATGAAATTAAAACTCAAGTAGCTGTTGGCCTATGGTCAAAAGAAAACAGTACTGCCATTTTGAATCGATTAGATTTTGATTTGGACGATCTTCTGCGGCACCTGGAGGAACTCGAGTTGGTGGAGTCGACTCGAAAACAGCGAATCAACGCAGACAAAGATTTAGCGAAATCAGCCAATGGCCATCGAAAGAACTGCAACAACGGGACAGCTTCTCAGAACTTCAAGAACGTCAAAGCCGACGGTAAGGCAGAGACAGCGTTAGCATCTACGTCAGGAGCGAACGTAAGTGTTATCGTTATAATTTGTCTGGGCATCTAGCCAAAAATTGCACAAAACCGTGGGAAATGAAATGCTTTAATTGTTCAGAGATGGGATATGTCGCTAGTAAGTGCAGTAAACCTAGGAAATTGTCGAGTGCTGCGGTTAATACTGTAACTTTTGCTTCTAATGACAGTATTGCAAAGTATGTGAAGCCAGTGCAGGTCGGCACGGATTTGATTGACGCGTTAATTGACCCCGGCAGTTCGGATTGTACGGTCAAGGCGTCAGTCGTACTCGCATACGGATTTAATATTATTAGAGCTCCGAATGTGTTGATAGGGTTCAGTAAACCGGAAAATCAGACAAAGTCGCCAGGAATTATTCAGGAAAAATTAACAATAGGGAAATGTAGCGCAGGCGAAATGGTGTTTCGAATTGTGCCGGACGACGTGCAGAGGTATGATGTCATTGCGGGTCGTAATTTTATCGAATTGCCAGAGTGGGTATACTTTCGAATTGATGATTCTCTAGAATTTGTCCCGAAACAGAGTTTCCTTAAGGATGTTTGGCCTCAATTGACAGCGGAACCGGCGAGTGCGAATATAGTTATTCAGAAAGCGGTAAATCTTGCCCAGGGTACTGTAAATTTTGTGCAAACAAAATTTAATGATTGTGAGATTACGTTGCCTCTGGTAAATCAGTCAAAAGATAATTTGATTGTAAATGAGGGAGAAACGATTGTTTGAGGTGTGGACTGTAAATTCTGTTTTGTATTTCATTTTTCCTCCTTTTTTTCAGAAATAATTGCGATAAGAAACGATGATTGAAGTAATGAGGATAAAGTCACTTTTCGTTTAATACATTTATTAAAAACTAGTCAAATAAACCACTGTCTCCACCTTACACTCATTATTGATACAAATTTGAGAAAAACTACTTATTTTAATTCGAGAAATTTAATCTTAGCTCCACGCGCGCACGTGTTAACGCTTCTCTCTCTTGATGCGTACTACTTAATTTAAGTTATGGCTACTTTTCGCCGATTGAAATTCTAAAGAGAAGCATACGTCACGCACTCACACACCGACATACCTCAATTAAGATGTCACCTACGTGAACATACCGCCCGCCTCGTTCTAAGACAACAGAACGAAAGGCGGTGAATTATACTAATACTTTAAATTTCACACAATACTATTATTGTAGATTATTAATAATTATGCGGCAAGGCCGCCCGCCATGACCAATTAGTTTCAAATACTCTCAGGTGACATTTCTTTATGAATAGGCAATAAGCATAGTTTAACAATAGGTTTTTTATAAACTCCTTTAGCTGTTTTTACAGTTACAGCTCGCACGAGATTGTCCTGACCGGGATGACAAGCAATAATTCTACCCAAACTCCATTTACAGGGAGGGCTATTTTCCTCACGAACAAGAACAATGTCGCCTTCTTTGACGTTCAATACCTTATTTTGCCATTTATATCTAGTTTGTAACCCTTGAAAATATTCAAGTGACCATCTTTTCCAAAAAAGTTCATTTAGTTTCTGTACCTTTTCCCATCGCGACAATCTATTTTCACATAAATCTAGAACGGATGGTTCAGGTATTAAGAGCAAATTATATCCCGTCAAAAAATGACCAGGAGTCAAATAAGATAAACTATCTATGTTATCAGAAATCGTTGATATCGGCCTAGAATTAAGGCTCGCTTCTATTTGACAGAGAAGTGTTGACATCTCCTCTATAGTCATGGTATAGTCACCTATAATTCTGTGAAGGTGGTGTTTGAGACTTTTGACCCCAGCCTCCCATAGACCTCCAAAATGCGGCGCATAAGGGGGTATGAAGTGCCACTCGATATTCTTTTCGACGAAGTAATGTCTAAAATTTTCATCATGTTCCAAATCTCGGAAGGCGTTTTTGAGTTCTTTACATGCTCCTTGGAAATTTGTCCCGTTATCACTGTAGAGGTTTGAAGGTGCACCTCTTCTAGCTACAAATCTTTTAAGGGCGGCCAAGAAGGTCGCAGAGCTGTAATCACTCACCAACTCTAAATGAATAGCTCTAGTAGCTAAACATACGAAGAGAGCTACATAAGCTTTATGTGACTTATAGCCACGTCCTATACCTAACCGAACTAAAATAGGTCCTGCGTAATCAAGTCCACTATGTTCAAATGGACTTGATCTTGTCACTCTCGGTGCTGGCAATTCACCCATCATCTGAGATGGAACTTTTGCTTTTTGACGAACACATGGAATACATTTGTTTAATATGTGACGAACAGAGTCACGAGCTTTAAGTATCCAAAAGTTCTGTCTCAGAATGTGAAGCGTGAGCTGAGGACCTCCATGCAACGTTCTAAGATGCGCCTGTTCGATAATCAAATTCGTAAGTCGATGTCTTGGTAAAATGATCGGATGTTTAGTGTCATAAGGAATGGGAGCGTTTTCCAAACGTCCTTTCACTCTTAAAAGCCTGTTTTTATCTAAGAAAGGAGTTAAGCTCTTTAATGAACTAGATCTATGACAAGAGCCATCTGATTGTACAGACTTTAGTTCAGAAGAGAACTCACACTCTTGCATATATTTAAACCAAAAGATTTTTGCTTTGTTCAGTTCTTCAGACGTCAGAAACTTTTCTTTGGGCTTCTTCAAATGATTAATTATAATATCGATAAATCGGTAACAGAGAGCTGTTACTCGGATTAATTTAGGCCAAGAAGACGTCCTATCTGAGAGAAATTCCAAAGGTGATTTTTCGATTTGAGAAGAATTTAAATAGACTTCAGGAGTTTTCTTAATGTTCTCCTTTTTTGCATAAGTTGAGAGACATTTCTCCCTTTCCTTTTCTAAATCTTCCTCAGACATACTAGGCCAATTTTCAGGGGCCTGCGATAGAAAGGAAGGACCATGCCACCATAAGTGGTGAATTAACAATTCGTTTGGAGTAAGTCCGCGTGAAATACAATCTGCAGGGTTTAAATCAGTAGGTACATGATTCCATTTTGCTTCAGCGATATAAGTTTGGATCAGTGCAACCCTGTTAGCAACAAAAGTAGGCCAAGTGGAAGGAGTCTTACTAAGCCATGATATTACTGTTGTCGAATCTGACCAACAATACATGGGAACGACTGAAAGATTTATTTCATTTTTTACTTGTTGCAGCAATTTAGCTAAAAGGAAAGCAGCACATAGCTCCAAGCGTGGACCTTTTTTGTCTCATTATCACTATCTTTAAATCTTACTGTTTTGTTTTCAGATGGAATATCGTTAACTTTTGTTAGGCTAGCATCGTTAGCAGACCATTTTCGTAGAGGGAACCCTCCTTTTGCAAGCAACTCAATTAATTCTTTTTGTAAATATAAAGCTTGTTCCAAGCTATCCGAACCAAATAACACGTCGTCAACGTAGAAATCTCGGTTCAAAATAATACTAGCTTCTGGATGCTTGGCTCCTTCATCAATAGCTAATTGTTTAAGCACTCGGTTAGCTAAGAAAGGAGCAGAAGCTGTTCCGTAAGTGACAGTCTGCAACTGATAATGTGTTAATTCTCTAGAAGATCCACGTAGGCAAACTATTCTTTGAAAATCTACGTCTCTTGAATCTACCAAAATTTGACGGAACATTTTACTAATATCAGCCGTCATGCAATAATGATAATTTCGCCATCGTAGGATAATAGCGGTCAATTCATTCTGGAGTTTCGGACCGACCATAAGGAGATCATTCAACGATTTTCCAGATGAGGTAGGACTTGAAGCATTGAAAACTACTCGCACAGGAGTACTGCTACTTGACTCGCGTATGACTGGATGATGCGGTAAATATACCGGCAAGCCATGTAAGAGATTTTTAAAGTTATCATTTGAAAGTCGACTCATATGATCGAGAGATTCATATTCGTCGAGAAAGTCATTATACCTTTTTGCTAGATCAGTATTTTTAACAAGTCTTCGTTCCACGCTATAAAGAGTAGAAACCGCTTTATTGAAAGATTTTCCTAAAGAATCGAGAGATTCTTCTTTCAGAGGTAGTCGTACGACATACCGTCCTTCTTTATTACGCCAATGCGTTTGTGAAAAATGATTCTCACAACGTTGCTCTTCTTGAGTAAGCACAGATTGTTGTGGAATGTCTTCTAATTCCCAAAACTTTTGAATGTCGAAACTAATATCTTTCAAAGTAGAAACATAATTTATTCTCAGTTTCGAACGAGCTTGAGAATACTCAGTTGGAATGGGACCCGAAAGAATTCACCCAAAAATAGTAGATTGTGCCGTTATAGATCCAGGAGGTCCTTGACACAACCCTGGCAGCAAAAGCGAGCCATAATAGTCGGCACCAATGACGACTTCTATTTTCTCCTGGCTAAAAGGCTCAGGATCTGCTAATTGTAGATCACGAAGGTGATCACATAGAAAATTTGATGCAACTTGTGGAGGGCTGTAACTCATTAAGCGTGGCAAAGTATAGGCAGTAATCGGAAATTCAATTTCTTTACTGTATACTGGCGAAAGCGTTAAATCAACACGCGCTTTAGCCACCCCAATCAGGACTTCACCTGTTCCAGTTACTTTAGTCATAACAGGAATCCGTTTAGGTTTTAAAATTTCTACTAATGATTCAGATATAAAAGTAGCATCAGAACCTTGATCGAGAAAGGCTCTTACAATTACTTCTCGACCATTCTGAGCACGAATTTTAATTTTAGCAGTAGCTAATAGTGTCAAACCACTTTTAGAACATCGTAAATTTAATGAAGAACTAGTAGCAGTAGCATGCAAACCAGCGTTATTTGAATTAGAAGCATTCGAGGTACTCGCAACATTTCCAATATTAGCAGTCTGAATATTCAAAGTTTTATTTTCTTCTTTAATACCATTAGTTTGGCTAGACGAAGAAGTTGAAGGTTGCTCGAGGTGTAATAAAGAGTGATGAGGCTTGTGACATTGAAAGCACGTAATTTTACTTTTACAATCTCGTATTATATGATTAGATTTTAGACATTTGAAACACAATTTATTTTCACGAGCAAACTCCCTTCTCTTATCTACAGAATGTTTCTTGAAAGTTTGACATTGACTCAAATAATGATTACCTTTACATTTTATACATCTATTTTTTGATTCGTCTGAAGTATAAGTATTGTGCATTTGAGCAGACTCTCGACTTTTAAAACCGACAGAATTCGAAGTATTGCTACGTGAATTTCTTGACATATTATCTTTTGACATTTGCAAAGCTTCGAAAGTACGGATTTTTTGATCAAAGAATTTTTGAAGATCTTCATATTGGGGGTAATCGCTGCGATTTGCTAGATATCTTTCCCAATCCATAATTAAATTCTTATTTAACTTATTAACGAGCAAATAAATTAATAAATGATCCCATTGATCAGTCGGACAATTGAGATTCTTAAGAGCTAGCAATGCTTCATTCGTAGTGTCACGCAATGTTTTCAAATCCTTGAACGCGTCATTAGAAATATTCGGAAGAGAGAGAAACGAATGTAAATAAGAGCTAATCAAGGCTCTTTCATTATTATATCGAGCTTTAAGAGCGTCCCAAGCTATCTGGTAATTCGCCTCAGAGTTTGATATGTGCTTAATAATTTGCAGAGCTTCACCAGTTAATTTCGTTTTTAAATAATATAACTTTTGAACTTTAGGTAATCTGACATTTTTATCGATTGCCGATTCAAACAAATCTCGAAAATTAGGCCATTCTAGATAATCACCAGAAAACTTAGGGAGTTCGATATCAGGTAGTTTCATTCCATACTCGTGATAAATGATTTGAGAACTATTTAAATTAGAAACATTAGCAGTTGTATCATTAATATTTAAATTTGCAATATTTTCTTGAACTAATCCAGATATAATTTCATTGAAAAAATCAAGAGCCTTAAAATACTCCTCTTCAGCCTTAGAATAGGCAGAATTTACAAAGTAATCAATTTCAGACTTATCTTTTTTCAGCGCCTTTACATTCGCAAGAATTCGAATCTCATTCAGCTCACATTTTTCCCATGTCTCATCTAGCTTCTTCTTTCTTCTTTCAACTACAGCCAATGATACCTCTCCGGCATCAATCGTTTGAAAAGAAGTGACTGACCTACTCAGTTTCTCAAAAAGGAACTCCTGCTGTTCAATTAGGGAATCCATTTTCCCAAAGAAAACTCAGCTTCAAAATTAGAGATAAATTTCTCGAAATTAGTTCACGAAAGTGAACGAAAATTTATTTATAGATTCAAATTAATCACGAAAGTGATCACTAATTCTCTTCAGGATTCACGAAAGTGAACGTAATATTAATTTTGAGTCAATCAACTCTCAATTACACGAGTACGCGTTTACGAAAGTAAACAAGTCTTAAGCGAGAGATAACACTAGTGCGTTAGGTACCAGTAGGACCAGTGCGGAGCGAGAAGCACGATAAGAGTTCATAACACAGGACGTAATTCTCCTGTGGCAAACTCGATATTAGAAGGAGACAGCCTTCAGCAAACAAAGTGAGATTCCATTCCATCACAATTCGGTCAATAATGTCACTGTAGAGGTGAAATGAAAGGAATGATAGCCTCTGATATCACCAATTTACACATGAGATTTGTAAATTCGTGCACAAGTTCACGAGACCAATTCACAGTTTTAATCACTATTTCGAGTTTAGAAACGAATTATTTTCTCTATAAAGAGGTTCCACTTGACACCAGAACCAAAGAAACTCTTCTGGTTCCCAATGGCGATAGTCGTTGTGAATTCAAACCCACCATTGCAGCACCTTTCCTCAAACCGTTCACTCACGAAACTGTTAATGGTTTTCAGAACTTTCAAACACAAATTGTAAGCTTTTTAGAGTCTTACCACAATTATCCGGCTCGAAGGACCATGTTTGAGGTGTGGACTGTAAATTCTGTTTTGTATTTCATTTTTCCTCCTTTTTTTTCAGAAATAATTGCGATAAGAAACGATGATTGAAGTAATGAGGATAAAGTCACTTTTCGTTTAATACATTTATTAAAAACTAGTCAAATAAACCACTGTCTCCACCTTACACTCATTATTGATACAAATTTGAGAAAAACTACTTATTTTAATTCGAGAAATTTAATCTTAGCATACGTCACGCACTCACACACCGACATACCTCAATTAAGATGTCACCTACGTGAACAACGATTCTCAGCTCTGTATTGACTGTAGAGAGTAGCGCGCCGCAGCTAAAACGTAGAGTAGATCTGATGGTGGATAGCGAAGTGACAGTTGATGTAACTATGACGAAAGTACAAAAAGAAGAATTAGTAAATTTGTTGAACGAGTTTCGCGAGTGTACTTCTAGGAATTTGAGTGAATTGGGGCGTACTTCGTTATTAGAAATGGATATTACGATGAATGAAGGAACGGTCCCTCATCCATCTAAACCTAATCGTGCAAGTGCGCGGGAACGAGAAATTATTCGTGACATTTTCACTGAGTGTCGTAGAGTAGTATAGTTACGGACACGGAATCTCCATACGCTAGTCCTGTTCTTTTAATTAAACAGAAAGACGGTACATATCGACTCGTGGTAGATTATCGGCGCATAAATAACGACACGGTCCGCATAAATTTTCCCTTGCCTAATATTGATGACGGTTTAGAGGAAATTCACGGAGCAACCATTTTCGCGACCTTGGATTTGGCTAACGGGTATTTGCAAATACCCTTGACAGAGAAAGCAAAAGAGAAGACAGCTTATATAACCCCTGACGAAACAGGTCAATTTGAAAGAGCCATGTTCGGACTTATGAACGCGCTGTTCTATTTTAATAAAGTAATGAAAAAAGTATTTCGAGATTATCAAAATAAAATTGCAATTACTTATTTTAATGACATTCTCCTTCTTGCTCACTCATGGTCGGAACCCTTCGAGTTGCTCTATGGATACTTCCCCCGCTCTGACGACGGTCCAACTAGAGTGCTAACTGCTCATTCCGAAACTTACAAAATTCCGTAAGAATTGAGACGCCAAATAAGAGAAAAGATTGAGATTGAACAACAAAATTCAAAAACGCGTTATGATGAAGCTAGGTTGACTAACGTTAAATTTGACGTAGGTGATATAGTGTGAAAGAAAAATATATAGTGTGAAAGAAAATCTGTTTAGTGATGACGATGAAAATGTTATTGAATCGGAACACGGTATGTGCAATGAGTTGGAGAGCGAAAATCTAGCTTTAGAAGATAAACCACAAGATAATGTAAACCATTCGAGAGCACGACGAGAAATACGTCGACCGAAGCGATTGGATGACTATGTGTTGAGTTGAATTTAGTTATTATGTATGAACTGTTCTGTAAGAGTTTTCTGATCATTGTTCGTAAAATCAGAGCTTGGAGACCAAGCTAGAAACAGGATGGCCGAATGTAACAATTTCAATAGTACTATCTAGGGAGTTTTGATAAGAAGCTAGATCTTACTAGAAATAGGTTGAGAGCAGTGCGAGTGCCTGGCGAGTCGAGGCAGTTGGACGAGAGTCGTCGTGACGATAGCGTCGTACGAATAAGCTCCCCGTAAGCATTCAACTTTTGAGCGAGACAAGATTGGCCAACGCGGCGAAATATCGGTCGAATATCAAAGTAGGCTTGTGCGTCGTATTTAATGTACCAATTTAATTTAGTTCCATGTAATAAACTCTGCATTCTTTATTAAACTTATAAGTGTTCAGAAGTTATTTCGGTCATTTAAAAGTATTTATAACACGTCGATCCCCTGAATCTTAGAAGAGAGAGTATGAACAATCGTGTCAACGCATACCAGAAAAGTGGTTGATTCCTCAACTGTCGGTCCTACAACAATGATAAAAGGCTGCAAAGTCATCCCTTCGCTGCGCTTTCTCTCTTCTCGCTCTAATCGCTTAATAACAACATCACCTGGAATCTGAAAGAATTTAAAACAATAAATAAAGAGTAGAATATTTCAATAGAATGAGTAAAAATGACTTGATGAACACATACTATTGCATGTACAATGATACTTTCTTCTGCTTCGGCAGACGATGGTTTCCAGTACTTTTTCCGCCCATTTTCTACGATTTGAAAACTCCCTCTAGATGGAACTAAAAACGTCAGTGCCAAAAGATTTTACAAGGTTTTGTAAAATAACCACAAAATTTGTGAATAATTAATGTTTTGAAGAATATTACGGAAAATTATACACGTATGTGCAATATGCATACAACATATCTGGCTCATCAGCTAAGTCTTGCATAAGATTTCTGGACGATTTAGACCCTGATAACCGTTTGCATAGTTGCAATTTATTTTTATATCTCCCAGAAAATTTCCCGCAAACGGGAACTGATTGGTTATTTCTGGAATCCCTTTTCTTAATCGAAGAAACGTAGTAAATATTAAAACCATCGGTTGGAAAAATTTCTTTGACGTTGGATGCCAAGTGCTTGAACTCATGCTTTGTTAGAGACCTAGTAAAGATATCATCATTTTCTATTCATAATAAAGTAAGAAATATAATACTTTTGGAGGAAAAATGACTAGAGAGTTTCATTTACAGGGTCTCTACTCGACGAATGGTTTTAAATTCCCGGTTATTTCGCGGCTTTATCAATGTGAATTGTTTTTTTTCTTTTCGGTCAATCTAAAAAACTTAAGAATATTTGAATTATTATTTTCCGAAATTGCCATTCCATGTCAAAAATTCGGTTCAAAGTCGAGCAATTATTCTTTCCGATTTGAAACAAGGGATTTTACAAATCTGACAAATTCCGATTCGGAACAGGGACTGTTTATGTTAATTCCCTTCTTATAAATTAGAACTAAAATTGTATTCTGAACATTCCCGCCCCATGCCAAAAATTACATTCTCCAAGACAAAATTATTAATTCTATATGAAATTCTTTGCTCCAAAGTCATAATTATATTTATTCACAAAATTTGGTATTATAGGGTAGATTGGGGCGAGATTGACATGCAGGTTCAAATGAGACACTGAATCTTTATTAAAAATATGTGATTTTTGTTGCTGTGTTTCAGAAATAATAGGAATGATGATAATCAATTTCTCGAAAACAAAACAAAAATTAAATAAATTAAAAATGAAAGTAATTCTGTTCCAAATAAAATAATAATTCGTTACGAAAATTTATTGTCCTCAAGTAAAAATTATATCTCCCTTTTTCAAACATTTGGGAGAGGAAGATTCAAATTCTGGAAAAATTATATTTGCGAAAATAAGGAATTTCTAAATAAAAAAAATTGGATTTGAAACAAAGAATTTTTCAAAGTTGAAGAATTATTATTTTGAATAGGAATTAAAATAGAAATTGAAATTATTTCCAAACATCTATTATTATAATTCAGAAATATAGTAACGCACGTGTTTCAAAGCTTGGAAGATGGGTGTTTTGAATTCTGACAAAATCTCATTTGGAACGGGGATTGTTTTTTAAATTCCCTTTTTCTAAGTCAGAATTGAATTTATTTCGCAAAATTCCGTTCCTTTAAAAAAATTCCCTGTTCTCAGTAAAATTATAATTTTTCATGTAAAATTATGATATTTACCAAAACTTTATGTTGTAAAGTGAACCTAGCATGAAGACACTAATGCTTTACGGAAATTCTCAGTTTCGTCACACAATTATAATGCTTTAAAAAATTCCCTGTCCAGAGTCAAAATTCTAATTCTTCGCAAACATTGTCTGTTCCAGAATCAAAATTATAATTCCTTACAAACATTTCCACTTTCGAATGAGGGTAATTGTAATAATTCATGCCGATTTCTTATATTTATTTTATTTATTCCCTATCCCAACTCATGAATTATAAATATTTTCGAAAACTCCCTGTCTCAATGTGTATAAATTACACACTGCAAGTAACCTCACTTTTGCCGACCGTCGGTCCAACTCTGGCCCAAGGTTGGATCGACGGTCGTTTGAGCTTTCGCAAATTGGTTCAAAATTACCATAAAACTACGGTCGGCCCGACTCTGCAGTACGAACCTTCAAAATGTTCAAAATGTTGGGCCAACTTTGAAAACCAATGGTATGCCAACCTTGTATTCCGCGGTTGGCTCAACCATGACAACTATTGTTGGCCCAACTGTGTAAAATAGGGACGGCATGCGCTATCATTACGCTGGTTGGCCAGAACATTGGCTCACAATGTCGGGCCAAACTTGTAAAGATTGGGCCAACCATGGCCCGACCCACAATTCCGTGATAAAATTTCTAAGTTCCGTCGATGCAAATTTCAAATGCTCATTAAAAATGACATTTTATGTCATTATGAAAAGTTGCGAAATGGACTAAAACGCGAAAAAACAAAATATTACACAAAGAAAAATGAGTCAAAGTGTGCACAAAAAAAAATGTTCGAAAAAAATTGTATAAAAAATGTTTGAAAAAAATGATTAAAAAAAATGTGTTCGATAAGAAATTTTTGAACAAAAATTGTTTGAAGAAAAATGTTTAGAACAAAATATTTGTTGAAAAAAATTAAAACACAAATGTTGAAAAAAATGTGTTGTTATCGGTTAAAATTATTTATTTCAAAATTATTTCATTTATATTTCCGTTAACAATTAAATCATTTCACATCTACATGATGTCGCATAGTATTAACAAAATTAATGAGAAAAAAGAGTTAGAAAATTGTTTCTTTTCAACTGCTTTGAGCTGTGCCTTATGACAGACCTGCACAACTCGGCCTAGAGAGCGGAGTGGTGGTAGACGCATGCGCCTGGTAGACGTGTATCTCTCCTCTGTGACCTACACGTCTACCACGCGCATGCGTCTGCCACCACTCCGCTCTCTAGGCGAAAGAGTGAGAATCGCGGAACATGTGTTCCCTAAGGGAATTTCCCCGATTTGGGCAGGTCTGCCTTATGAGGATGGTTTTTCGTTGACTTTCAATTCTTTAGGTATGGAGTAATGGGTAAGACTCCCGACTGCCAGGCGATAGATTCAGGTATAGTGCATATCAGGTATAGAGCGTATAGAGGTATATCAGCATTGATAGTCAAAATACTCGCCATCAATTATTATTTATTTTTTGAATACTTATTTTGTGTATTTCCACCTATTTAGTACGAACCTCCAAAAATCAAAGTTGGCCCCACATTGTTGTCCAAGGTTGGGCCGACATCATCATAATAGTTGGCCTGACCGTGGACCGTCGATCAATTCGCAGAAAAAAAGTTGGTTAACCAACGCTTCCTCCCAATGTTGGGCCAACTTTGAAAACCAATGGAATGCCAACCTTGTATTCCACTGTTGGCTCAACCATGGCAACTATTGTTGGCCCAACTGTGTAAAATAGGAACGGCATGCGTTATCATTACGCTGGTCGGCCCGACCATTGGCTCACAAAGTTGGGCCGACCTTACAAAGGTTGGGCCAACCATGGTCCGACCGTCAATTCGCACCTGGGAATGTGTGTTTTGTCATCGTCCTAATCATTATTTGGAACTTTTTCCTGTTAAAAATATAATCTAATTGGTTTGGAGCCTCTCAACAGATTTTTTTTGAGGCTCATGATTTCATAACAACTATATACATTTTGACATGAGAGTTAAATCTTCACCTTATGGAACCTTTTAATGATTGAGTTTAAAATGTATCTTTTTTGACTCTACGTAATTTTTGACGACAGGTAACAATCAAAAACTTTATGTTACTCAGTAGGTTTCTGTATTTTAGTACTTTTTAACTTATCATAAACACGATTTATTTTAGAAATGGAAAGTTTTCATGATGAAGGCCCGCAGTGTGAGCAGAAACCTAGAAAATAATCACGATTTTTCGAAACTATAATCTTTTCTTATGTTTTTAGTTATTGGACCGTAAGACCGAAGAATGAGAATTTTTCAACTTTCAAATTTTGAAATTATTACAACGGTCGAAGAAAAGAAAGGAGAAATAACTTGGGATCTCGCTGCAAAAAGTTCGTTTAGATAATTATATTTCATGTCATCATGTGTTATGTGCCATGTCGTATCATGTGTCATGTCATGTGATGTGTCATGTGTCGTATCATTTTATGTCTCATTTCATGTGTCATCTTGTGTATAATGTCGTGTGTCATATCGTGTGTGATCTCATGTGTCCTCTTATGTGTCATGTCGTATGTCGTGTGGTGTATCAGTCATGTAACACGTCATGCCATGTGGCATGTCGTATTTCATGTCGTGTGTCATGTCGTGTATCATCTAATGTATCATATTATGTGTCCTCTTATATGTCATCATATGTGCCATGTCATGTGTCATGTGTCATCTAATGTGTCATATTATGTGTCCTCTTATATGTCATCATATGTGCCATGTCATGTGTCATGTCATGTGTCATCTAATGTGTCATATTATGTGTCCTCTTATATGTCATCATATGTGCCATGTCATGTGTCATGTCATGCGTCATGTCATGTGCCATGTCATGCGTCATGTCATGCGTCATGTCATGCGTCATGTCATGTGTCATGTCATGTGTCATGCCATGTGTCAGGTCATGTGTCATGTCATGTGTCATGTCATATGTCATGTCATGTGTCATGTCATATGTCATGCCATGTGTCATGTCCAACACTGGTCGCCTAGTATGCATATTATGTGAGGAGACAAATGGGTCCTAAAAATGTAATTAGAGGATTCTATCTGTTGAGAATATGTATTCAACCAACATTATCTCCATTAAATGACGCTGACAGTATAAAAAAAAACATTACAAAACAAAAATTGGTCTTTTGCTGAGAAACTAATTCAGTGTAAAAAATCCTTGAATGAACTTGGAGACCTGAAATCATGCTAACAGAAGCACTTGGTGATACAACTGATAGTTGGATCGCCGTAGCATTTCGGGGACTAAATGCGGGAATTGCCGTGTGTTTTGTGACATTCGACCCTGTTATATATGGAAAGCTTTATAAAAAGTTGTCCTTATCCTAACACGGTGGTCAGGAAGGACGAATAGGTATCACAAAAATGGCAATAAAATCCGTTTACAGGATGATATTCGGGCAGGAATATGCATTAAAAATCCGTTTGAATTGAAATCCTAGCTGATCCTGTTTTGGAGATGTAGTCAAATTACGTATTTTAGCTATTTCATCAATGGAATGTAATGAGTTGTACCTTAAGTATGCATTTAAATGCTTATATAATTATTATTTGTATACTAGGTATGTGTAGAATAGATAAATATATGTATGTTCATCACCAGTTGCTCTTAGTGGTACCCTGCGGTACCCTCCGTCTTGATTGGCTCCCCGAACTGTAGGGTAGTCGGCATTGTTGTCTGTCCCATTATATATATATATATATATATATATATATATTGCAACCTGCCGATTTTATGATTCTGCAGCCGAGTTGTCTATATCTTAATTAATCAGTAATTTTTAGTTAGGAAAATTATAAAATAAAAGAAGGGACTCCCACGGAGAAGAAATAAGATTCTTGAGTACAATTTAAAAGGTTCTTTCTATTCAATACTGCCTGCTCTAAGCTATATTTACATCAGGTCCCTACTCATGGCAAAAGCCATGTCCTATTCTAAATTAATAATATGTCACACAAGGGATAAAATACTTAGTGGATAAAATAATCAAAATTTGTAGGATATAATAATCTATGCATACAATTATAATTACGGATATGTTTAACACTGCAGTCTAGGCAGTCTTTGGTGATAGAGATTGAGAGAAACTACAACTCTGATTTTTATATTCAAAATTCATAGGAAAATAAGAGTCAATGACCTGATCCTTGATTTTGCTTGAACTTCGTATCCATTGGAACATTCATTCATAGAAATTTCATGATAACTGCGAATCCAATGGATCGACAGGCAAAAGCAAAGATACAAGTGTGAGATTTTAAAATATAAGTTAATAATATTTTGAATTGACCATTAAAATACATAAGAGAAGACAATGTTTTCAATGAATGATCTTTATGACCTGTCGCTCAGGTGCAAAGGCTAATCTCCTAAGTGGCTATAGCAGCACGCTCGGATTCTATCACCTGGTCTGGAGCGTCCGGGCCTCAGGTATTCGTTAAGCGAGAGAGAGCAAGTGACGCGAGGATAGACGATCTCGACTTTCCCCAAATTTACTCTATTGTAATTTTGAGGAATTTATGTCCCTTTCCGCCAAGAGAGGTCCGTTAAAGAATTTATTTGAAACTCTCTGGAATTTGTTCTCTCAGATTTCTTAGGGCCGATTTCACCAACAGCGATTAAAATGTCGATTAACTAATCACGATTATTTTTTAATC
>CAKNXH010001782.1:50668-71151 GCA_932178445.1 Andricus quercusramuli
AGTTGTGTGGCAAGGTAGGAGAGGATACAATCCTCAGACCTTCCCACGAGGTTTTCACCCTGAGATCCTGGCAATTTGGGCACAAGATTTCAGAATGGGCATTTTCTGTTGAGCAATGCTTTTTATATTCGCTGCTCCACATTACCCTCTCCCACTTACGCAATCTCACTCTGGGTGGGAGTCTTCGAGCCTGCGCTTTGAGGTTCCTCCTGTGTGATGCAATTTTCTAGTTGCATCACTCAGGAGCAGCCTCCTCTGCCTATGCTCAGGCGGCTCTTGTAACTCGCGGGTTACAATATATATATATACTTCTGAAACAACGATTTTTGGGCAGTAGTCTCCGTTGCGCACTCAAGGCCTGACATTGTTCTCCAAGACTTCGAGAAACAAACTATATTCGTGTTCGAATACTCGGCTTTGTCCGAATACAACATCACTGCGAAGAAGAAAGAAAAAGAGGAGAGGTATCAAGACCTTAAAAGAGAGCTGCAACGACTGTACCCAAAATATTCGGTGCAAGTAATTGTCCTTGTGATAGGTGCTCTCGGAAGTGCAAAACTATCACTGGTTCGTAACCTTAAAGCCATACCCGCATGCCAAAAATATACCAACACTCTCGAGATGGATGCAGAGAGCTGTCATCCTTGGGCCGCTTTGTGTCCTTAAGACACACGAGGGTTTCGCTGGCCTACCGTTGTGATATATTTATCTATTCAACACATAACTAGTATAAAAATAATAATTTTATATGCATTTAAATGCATACTTAAGGTAACGCTCATTACGTTCCATTGATAAAATAGCTGAAAAACGTAATTTGACGATATCTCGGAAACAGGATTAGCTACGATTTCAATTCAAACGGATTTTTGATGCATATTCGTGCTCGAATATTATCCCGCAAACCGATTTTATTGCTATTTTTGTGATACCTATTCGTACTGCCTGACCACCGTGCTAAAGGGTAGGAAAATTTTGGTTGAAAGACTCCGTACACTAATACATAATATAATATATGAATACTTTGGAATGCCGCAAGTGTAATCCTATCTCCAAAGGACAGAAACTTGCTGACAGGGCGTCAATGCATGCGATTCAACTCGCTCACATTCCTCCAAGTGAAGTCTTGAGATTATAAAATATGTAAAACTTTCAGCAACCAACTTTGTGAAAAATTAAATAGGTTTCACATTTCTAGCTCAATAAAAAAATTCATGATCTCAGGTAAATCTAGTTTAAACCCTGATGTTAGTTTAAGTAGCATCAAGTCATAAATGAATGAGATAGAATGAGAGAAAATGAAATTCGATGTAAGAAAGAATGCGAGAGAAAACGAAGGATAATGGCACTGTAAACGACCTCTGGTGAAAATGTACGCATACATGTATGACCATCAGAACTTTGAATCCGGCATACATTAAGCTAGGAATTCACACATGCTGTGTTTTGCACTGCACGTACATGGAAGGAAGAGAGTATCTCGCTAGGCATTGTACGCACACTAGCAAGCGTCAACTCCACCGTGTTGCCTCGATGATGTAGCGCAGATTCAAGTATCCGCCATATCTCCCGTTCTCCACGTTATCCCTTCCGTCGGAACTACCCCATGCCAAACCACCCTTATACTAGCCAGATTTCGCAAAGGCACATATTTGACAGGAATAGCCCGATTTTAATGAAACTACAAATGGAAACAGCAGGCGAAATTCCAGATATGACAAGAGGGTTGAGTTTAATATATTCCAAATAAGGATGAAACACTTGAACCGTGATTTATTTCAGAATCGGAATTCGTTAAAAATAAATTCCATTAAAAATGAAGAAATAAATTACGAATGTTCCAAACTTGAAACAATTCAGCAAAATTCCAAACCATTGGCAACATCCTGTCCAATTCTGAAAAAGCGAACAAAGAAATTTTTGTCACAATCATTGTTGCAACAATTGCAAGAATAAAGGTGACTGGCTCCCCTCAGGCCACATTAATCTTGCTGTCATTACAAGTAAGTTGTCATGGTAATAGTCGCCACCTAAATCATGCCATTTCTCTGACCAATCAAAATTTTCCACCTCAAATTCCTTCCCAACATTTTCACCATGCGATGCACCATCGCGGCGCATCGACAAGAAATTAATTTCACAGTTTAACGGGGATCTTCATTTGATCAAGATAACTCCGGGAATTTTTACCTTTTCTCACGGGGAGAATTGTACTCGCCCGTCCCACAGTGGGGCCAAATGGAAAAACGATGTTCAAAATAATCTTTAGCTCGCAATTCTTCATCGATTTCCAACTTTTTTTTTCAAAAAATTCAGCATTAAATTCTTAAGAAACATGTCGAGGCCGATTTTTTAATTTTTTTTTTTTAATTTATATAGAACTGCAAACATCGAAAAAAATGTTGATTTACAACATTTTTTTTTTTAATTCTCTGTACAAATTTTTTTTAGTGGCATCAGGCCTCAGGTTTGATGCGCAAGGGTCATTGAAAGAAAAAAATTTGTTGTTATTTCAAGTTATTTGTTATAAACAAATATTTGCAACAAATAGCCAGTATGATGGATTATGTTTTTGTGAAGTATATTTATGCATCGAAATCGCTTGTTCTGAGCAACGAGGTGACATGTGATCATGAAAATGTGATGTCCGACATCATTTGTTAACTTTAACAACAAATAATATAAACAAATGCATGATTTGAACAGTTTTAGGCAGAAACAAACCGTATTTTCTTCAGATTGTCCTCGAATCTCATTGCCAGTGATACACATTGATCTATTTTTGTCACCTAAAATAATTTGTTCAATTTATCAACAATTATTATAAACAAATGCATGATCTAAACAGTTTTAGGCAGAAACAAACCGAATTTTCTTTCGATTATCTTCGAATCTCATTGCCTGTGATGCACATTGATATATTTTTGTCATCCGATACCATTTTTTCAATTTATCGACAAATAATATAAACAAATGCATGATTTGAATAGTTTTAGGCAGAAACGAACCGAATTTTCTTCCAATTGCCTTCGAATCTCATCGCCGATGATATACAGTGATGTATTTTTCTCATCTGAAAAAATTTGTTAAATTGATCAACAATTATTATAAGCAAATGCATGATCTGAACAGTTTTAGACAGAAACAAACCTAATTTTCTTCCGATTGTCTTCGAATCTCATTGCCACTAATACTGATCTATTGCATAAATTACTCATCTCATCTGATGCATACTTGTCACATCTAAGAGGAAGCTGGAGACATATAGATAGTGATTTTCATCCTAAAGCTCTTGAGCTCTTGATTCTAGAATAAATCGTTCTTGAAATGAGGACTGGAATTATGAAATGTCCATAATAGGAATTTGTTCAAATGATTCGTTCATAAAAATGTTGAATGATATTTTGAGTCAAGAAAATATCAATGAGCATCGCAGGCAATGAGATTTGAAGGCAATCGGAAGAAAATTCGGTTGGTTTCTGCTTAAAACTATTCAAATCATGTGATTGTTTATATTATTTGTTGATAAATTGAAAAAATGATATCGGATGACAAAAATATATCAATTTGCATCACAGGCAATGAGATTCGAAGATAATCGAAAGAAAATTCGTTTTGTTTCTGCCTAAAACTGTTTAGATCATGCATTTGTTTATAATAATTGTTGATAATATCAACAAATCATTTCAGATGACAAAAATACATCAATGTGTATCACAGGCAATGAGATTCGAGGGCAATCGGGAGAAAATTCGGTTTGCTTCTGCCTAAAACTGTTCAGATCATGCATTTGTTTACAATAATTGTTGATAAATTAAACAAATTATTTGAGGTGACAATAATACATCAATGTATATCACTGGCAATGAGATTCGAGGACAATCGGAAGAAAATACGGTTTGTTTCTGCCTAAAACTGTTCAAATCATGCATTTGTTTATATTATTTGTTGTTAAAGTTAACAAATGATATCGGACATCACATTTTCATGATCACATGTCACCTCGTTGCTCAGAACAAGCGATTTCGATGCATAAATATACTTCACAAAAACATAATCCATCATACTGGCTATTTGTTGCAAATATTTGTTTATAACAAATAACTTGAAATAACAACAAATTTTTTTCTTTCACTGACCCTTGCGCATCAAACCTGTGGCCTGATGCCACTAAAAAAAATTTCTACAGAGAATTAAAAAAAAAAATGTTGTAAATCAACATTTTTTTCGATGTTTGCAGTTCTATATAAATTAAAAAAAAAAAAAATTAAAAAATCGGTCTCGACATGTTTCTTAAGAATTTAATGCTGAATTTTTTGAAAAAAAAACAGTTGAAAATCGATGAAGAATTGCGAGCTACAGATTATTTTGAACATCGTTTTCCCATTTGGCCCCACTGTGCGTCCGCGGTTCGGAACTTTTGTCACTTGCACGCAATCCTGCAAGTCGAAGTCCCGGATTCAAACAAGAATTGAGAATTCAGAGTTTTAAACGCAGCCTAAAATCCAATAGCTTGTCCCGGGGAAGTGTAAAGGGTTCTTGTCGTGGGAGCGTGAAAAGACCAATTGCCCAGGTGCGAATTGTCGGCCGGGCCATGGTTTGCCTAACCTCTGTAACGTCGGCTCAACATTCTGAGCCAATGGTCGGGCCAATCAGCGTAATGATAACGCATGCCGTCCCTATTTTACGAAGTTGGGCCACCAATAGTTGCCATGTTGAGCCAACCGCGGAATACAAGGTTGGCATACCATTGGTTTTCAAAGTTGGCCCAACATTGAGAGGAAGCGTTGGTTAACCAACGCTTCTTCTGCGAATTGATCGTCGGTCCGCGGTCGGGGCAACTATTAGGATGATGTCGGCCCAACCTTGGACAACAATGTGGGCCAACTTTGATTTTTGAAGGTTCGTACTAAATAGCTGGAAATGCACAAAATAAGTATTCAAAATAATATTAATATAATAATAATAATATAATAATATTAAAATAATATTAATATTAATAATTGATTGCGAGTATTTTGACTATCAATGCTAATGCTCCTGCTTACAATGAATACATATATTACATTTTCAAACATTATATTACAAATAAAATTTCTGACGCTCCGGGGTTTCGAACCTATATCTATACCTGAATCTATCGCCTGGCAGCCGGGAGTCTTACCCATTACTCTATACCTGAAGAATTGAAAGTCAATGAAAAAACCATCATCATAAGGCACAGCTCAAAGCAGTTGAAAAGAAACAATTTTTTAACTCCTTCTTCTCATTAATTTTTTAAATATTATGCGATATCATGCAGATGTGAATATAAAAGATATCATTAAAAATCGCTACTTTGGGTTTTTTTGTCGTAGATTTTGGATCTGAAGTGAAAAATCAAAAATTTTATGATTTGAATTTCCATTTCCGTTTTAAATGTCTGATGCAATATTACATCGGACATTTAACATTCTTGAATTTTTACAATAGATTTGAAATCGATGACATAAAGAACTCTAAGTAACGATTCTTAATAAAATCGGTTATATTCTCACAATGACATTCTGCCAGATTGGATTCTTTATTTTGAATTTTTAAATTTTTACTTAAGATTCGAAATCAGCGGACCGAAAACCCCCTTTAAAGTCATTTTCAGTCATATCAGCTCGGTCTTAAAATTTTAGTCCGCCATATTGGATGCACCATTTTTAATTTTGACATTTTTAGTTGGTATTCCAATTCGACTTCCCCGAAACCCCTTTTTTTTTTTTTTTTTTTTTTTTTTTATACCATTAAGCCGTTTCTCTTTCGGCGAGCCTCTAGGGGTAGGCGTGACACTACCCGATTCGGGTAGTGTTTCTAGGTGGATAGTTTCTTGTAGTAAATAACTACAAGTGTGGGCTCACCACACCCACGACCGCCAACAGCAACGCAGTAGTATCATTCTTGAACGGTCACCCATCCAAGTACTAACCGCGCCCAACACTGCTTAACTTCAGTGATCTAACGGGAACTGGTGTTTCCATGAAGGTTTATAATCGATATTTCAATTGCATTTTTCTTACATTCTTACATTCTTGTCAATATATGCACATAACAATATACTATGTGTATCATATGTAATATGATATCTGGGGCGCCCATGGTATCCAATAATACAAATTTTTCTCAAAAAATGTCAAATTTAACCTAGACTTTCAAGTTCAAAAATATATATTTTCAGCTTCTCCGTATTTTTCCTCTATTCTCTAGTTATTCATCTGTAAATCTTAAAAATATCCATTTTCTACTCTGCAGTTAATGATGCGTGCATTATTGAAAGTAATTTGTCAAATTTTATTTTTTGTTTTCAAGTGCAAAAATCTTCAATCCGTTGGGATTGGTCAAATGATTTGCGGTTCAATGTAGAACAAATGTCAAATCTAAGATATTTGAATGGGAGAGGTGAAGTCTCAGTAGTTTTTTGGAGGCGATGTGCAAGGCAAATTTAGTATGTTGTATTCTTCCTTTCAAGAGAAGCAAACTGGTTTTATGTAGAATTGATTTGGTCCGCCCTCACCATGGGGCGGTCTGGCTATTCACAGGTATCGTAGAAAATACATACATAAGAACAACATAACCTGAAACTTCAATTTCAGGTCAGCCCTGAAGAAGTGAGCTGCAATGTTCACGAATCGTCGGCAAGATTCTTAGTTTCGCACACGATTAAAACCCGAAAAAGGTTCAAGTTTTGAATTCAAATTTATTATAATGAATGATCGTGAAAGCATTAAATCTATTATTGGAGAACTTTACGGGGAGGGTTTTCTTACTGAAACTTACACTTTTAGTAATCTCAAGTCTGCTCAAGCTATGCTACTAACATCTTTAACTTTCTTGAAACGATGTAGGAACAATAGCATCGTCCCAAAATTCTTACGGTTGAAAAACCATTCGGAAACATCTAAATCCCAATCAATTCTACATAAAAGAAGTTTGCTTTTCTAGAAAGAAAGAATACAACGTACGAAATTTTCCTTACACACTACCTCCAAAAAAGTACTGAAACTTCACCTTTTCCTATCAAAAACTCTCAGATTTGACATATGGTCTACACTGGACCGCATATCATTTGACCAATCATAAAGGATTCAAGATTTCTGCACCCAGAAAACCAACAATAAAATTTGACAAATAACTTCCAGTCAGGCACGCACGATTAACTAACACAGTAAAAAACATCTCTAACCATCCTCTCAGCAATGAAATGATTCCAGCCTAATCTAAAGAACATAATTTTGCAGTCACTCTCTCCAAAGTCCCGAAAGAAGAAAGCATCAGTAATTTGGAATCCACAGTATATAACCTTCCGCCCAAAAAAGCGAATGACATACGGCGTAGCACGGCCAACATCTTACGCTAAGCCCAACTTCCCTCCTTAAACTTAACAAAACAAGAAAAAACAGCAATTAAAGAATTCAATCAGAATAAATATATCACAATATTACCCGCAGATGAAGGCAGCACAACAGTCATAATGAATAAAGAAGAGTATAATAACAAAATCATTGACCTTCTAACTGACGATACATATAACAAACTTAAAAAAGACCCCATAAAACAATAGTCAGCAAAGCGTAAACCCTTCTAAAGGACTCAAAACTTTTCAGCGAAAGAATATCTAAGTTAATACCTACTAATTCCATCTATCCAAAACTTTTTGGACTCCCAAAAATCCACAAAAACAACATTCTACTCAGTCCGATCGTCAGCGCAACAAAATCACTAACTTACAACCCAGTACGCTTTCTCGCCAAAAAACTTAATCCTTTCACAGGAAACTCTATCAGATACGTCCAAAACTCTTGTGACTTCATCAGGAAGATACAAAAAATTGACATTCAACCCCAAGACATTCTAGTGAGTTTCGACGTAGTATCTCTCTTTACGAAAGTACCAATCTCTGATACAATCGATATTGCAAACTTCCCCTCCAATCGCATACCTTTCATAGAACACTGTCTCACTAATTCCTGCTTCTCTTCCAATAACCAAGTCTACAAAAAAACCTCAGGAGCAGCAATGGGATCTCCAATCTCACTTGTAATAGCCAACATCTTTTGGAAAATCTAGAAACTAAAATACTTAACAAATTCAAGTTTAACCGAAATTTGTGTGCCCTTACGTTGGCGGGACATTTGTCATCTGGAGATATGGACTAGAAGAACTACACAAGTTCTTCGATCACATTTAAATCTCAATTAAACCGTAAGTTCCAGTTTACCATGAAAATTGAACAAAACAGAAAATTACCCTTCTTGGACGTACTAGTTCACAAAATATCTGATAGCACATTAAGACATGATGTTTACAGAAAACCCGCGCATACAAACAGATACCTACATGCATGCAACTGCAATGTTCACGAAACGTCGGGAAAATTCATAGTTTCGAACACGATTGAAACCCGAAAAAACTTTAAATTTTAAATTCAAATTTATTATAATCAATCATCGTGAAAGCATTAAAGCTATCTTTTAACGTCCTTATTTTACATGTTTTGTATTTTTAAGGATTCAGGAATTTCAGCGAGATAAATACGAAAGAGATGATAAAATTGCTACAGAGCAGAGACTAAAGAGACTTGAAAAAGAACAGGAAAAGGAACGTGCAGCTATTGAAGTTCAAAGTGCTCTTAGGATAAAGGTATTTACACTTCGTGTTGGCTTACTGCTTTTTTAAGATCCTGATTTAATTAAATGTTATCGGCTTAGCGTACCTCACATGTAACTATGCTTTATCACGACTGATTGTAAACCTATATCTTTTAGGATACTGAATTTTGGAAAACCGTTCATAATTCACTCAAATTGGCATATACAGAAAGATGTTAGCTGAAAATTTCCAAAATTTATAATACTCGGGAAGCCGCAGATTCGCCAGGGTGCGGTAAAACTGCCTTCAACTGAAAGTTCACAACCTAGGTGCGAATTGTCGGTCGGACCATGGTTGGCCCAACCTTTGTAAGGTCGGCCCAACTTTGTGAGCCAATGGTCGGGCCATCCAGCGTAATGATAACGCATGCCGTCCCTATTTTACACAGTTGGGCCAACAATAGTTGCCATGGAACCGCGGAATACAAGGTTGGCATACCATTGGTTTTCAAAGTTGGCCCAACATTGGGAGGAAGCGTTAGCTAACCAACGCTTCTTCTGCAAATTTATCGACGGTCCACGGTCGGGCCAACTATTAGAATGATGTCAGCCCAACCTTGGACAACAATGTTGGGCCAACTATGATTTCTGAATGTTCGTACCGCAGAGTCGGGCTGACCGTAGTTTTATGGTAATTTTGAGCCTATTTGCCAAAGCCCAAACGACCGTCGACCCAACCTTGGGCCAGAGTTGGACCGACGGTCGGCAAAAATGAGTTTACTTGCAGTGGATAATATTAAGTGATGGTTGGGCCAACTATCGCCCAGAGTGAGGCCGACCATAGTGTTATGTTTATTTTGAGCCAATTTGCCAAAGTCCAAACGACCGTCGACCCAACCTTGGGCCAGAGTTTGACCAACGGTTGGCAAAAATGAGGTTACTTGCAGTGGATAATATTAACCGATGGTCGGGCCAACTATCGCCCAGAGTCAGGCTGACCGTAGTGTTATGGTTATTTTGAGCCAATTAACCAAAGTATAAACGACCGTCGACCCTACCTTGGGCCACAGTTGGGCCGACGGTCGGGTAAATTTTTGAAGCCATTGTTGGCTTCTAACGTTGGCCCAACTAAGGTGGCTTCAAACTGCTATAGTTAGGCCAACCTTGGTCAGCAAAATTTGGCTGCCAAAGCCGGCCCGACCTTGGACCGACCGTCAACTCTGGTTGCCAACCCAAATTCGCACCTGGGAAACGGGACTTTTTGGTGAAGTTCATTGGCTTTGATTGCACCTCAGAGGTCCGGGGTTCGATCCCTGAGCCGGTACCTCTTGAAATTTTTTTATGTACCTTTACCGATGTTCTGGTATTTCGAAACTCTCCTGAAGCTGTAGGTCCCCCCATCATGCATTTGACTGCAGCCCAGTCAGTGAATGATGGGGTAAAAAACCAGGCTTTGCCCAATATGTCAAGGCACACGCTCTTATCAGATCACTTGATTGCATTATGATAATGCGTCCGTGACTGATAATATATACCGGGACAACCCCGTGCATAATATTCAAACAAACAAAAAAATCCAACTCTAACCAAGAATGCCTTCGACATATTGGGCAATAACCATCTTAAGCCTGAGAGAAAAATTAGATTATATATTAATAATAATAAAATAAGTTCACGGAGAAAACATGGAAGGTCAGTTTAGCCATCTAGATGTGCAGACAGACTATATTGCAGGGTCAACTATAAGACAGCCCTTGAAGATAGCTAAAGCAACTATCTCTAGAAGATTAAAACAAGAGGTTCAAGTCGATCATCTCATAGTGTCGACTTGGTCATCTCGGACGGTCGACTCAAGTGCCATAGAGAGTCGAACCGGTGATCACAGATGGCGGAATTGATCATTATGAAGGGTCGGATCACCCATCATAGATGGTCGATTGGGTCATATCAGATAGTCGACTTAATCTCCTCGCACAATCGACCTGGCCCTCTTAAGGGGTCGATTTAATTTTCCTACATTTTCGATATTTGTGTTCCTTTTCCTACTTATTCCCGTCTCTCTCTGATGAGAGACTGGAAATTATAAAATTAAGTAGAACCTATAAAACATAAACATTTATATGAAATACATGGATTCTGAAAGCATTTTTTATTCTTTGTGGAGAATGAGGTGTATGAGACATAATTTGATATGCAAAAACAGTGCACATTGATAATATATTTTCTGGAGCGCGAAAGGCTAACTACGCGGTACGGTGTCACACTGAATTGTAAGATTTCAAACATTCAAATGAATTGAGGAACCAATATCCCACATCTCGTTACTTTCTGCATCATCAATGAATGCTGAAACTTTTTACACTTTTTCAGTTCAAAACATCAGCGTGACAACAAATTGATGGCTGAATGTCCAGTTACGCATTTATCCTGAATCCCTCGGAAGCATCAAATTTGACGTTTAAATTTATTAAAAACTTGTTTAAGTTCAATAAACAGCAAATGTGACACTGAACGGCTCAATGTCATTCACTCATTCCGAAAATTCTCTAGAGTCTAGACCACGGTGCTCCCAACTCTTGTATTCTACAAAGGGTTCAGAGACAGTGTGGCAACCTAGCCCGATGCCGCCATTTTTGGAAGGGATGCGACCATTTTATGTTGTGGTAATATATAAGGGGTTTTTTAGCTTGAGACAACGAAATATCTCAAAAAATACGCATCCTACGGAAAAAATGTCTGGGATAAAAACTTTTTATTTTCGAGGGGAAAAAAAAGATTTGTTAAAATTTACCCCACCCCCACCCCCTCAGGAGGCAGGTTGGGGGTAACTTTGTAATTTCAAATGGCAACCCCAATTTCTTATCACAGACTCAAATCCCCCTTTACGAAATACGTAAGTTTTACTCTGAAAATTTGTTTCGATTCGCGATAGATGGCGCTGCAATTGCGGAAAATGAAATTGTTGACACTACTTTTAGCTCTACCCAGGAATAACGACGCGGACGTAGTAGTTGTCTATTCCCTTCGGGGTGCTTAATTTCGGTGAGTCCCCTTGCCTCTCACCATCCATCGGGGTGCTTGAACTTTTGGCAACGGGACAGTAAAAGTGATAAAACTGTCGAAAACCATTCCCGAATGCAGTTGGTTGACGACAGTCGATTTTGGATGTAGACATTATATATCATCGAGTCTCCACTGTCTACAATCCTCGACGTCATTCTGGCCGAGCGATAACCGCGTCTGTCCGTGCTTAACGTTTATTCATTAGGAAGGTTGATTGTGTTCATTTGATTTGGGTGTGTTGGTTGCTTCCGTTTGGGTTATTGTTGTTGGTCACGTTCGTTTGAGTTGGTTTGGGTGTCGTTGTATTTCCTCATTACCTTACTTCATTACTTTTACAATGGAAATTCTATCTCAGCAACAGAAGATTGAAATGATTCTCATTTATGGAGAAAGTGGCAGGAATATCTCTCACGCTTTATGCTCAACACTTTCCAGAAAGTGTTCCTTCACGCGCTTCTTTTTACCGGGTTGTCCGAAACTTCATCACTGACGGAAGTGTACAACCGAAAAAAAGGAAGCGTCAAGTAACAGTTACTGGAGTTGATGATGAAATTGCAATTTTAGCTGCAGTCACTCATGACCCTCATGTTAGAACTCGACAACTAAGCCGCGATTTCGGAATGTCTCTATCCAGTGCATGGAAGTTATTAAAAGGTAATAATTATCATCCGTATCATATTTCACTGCATCAAGAACTTCATGGAAATGATTTTCAGAACCGAGTGACATTTTGTCAATGGGCGGTTCAGCAGATACAAGGAAACCCGAATTTCTTTTTTCTAGTACTCTTCACAGATGAGTCGTCTTTCACAAACCATGGTAACGTTAATCGGCACAACATGCATTATTGGAGTGTAGAAAATCCACATTGGTTGCGTGAAGTTGAGCATCAGCGTCCATGGTCCGTGAACGTTTGGTGTGGAATAATTGGAGATCAACTTATCGGTCCGTATTTTATTGATGGAAATTTGAACGGTGAAAAATATCGTGACTTTTTAGAAAATCAACTTCCAATATTGCTGAAAGACCTAAGCTTGGAAGTGCGACACAACATGTGGTTTCAACATGACGGTCGTCCAGCACATTATGCGGCAATCGCGAGGGAAGTACTCAATCGCGAATTCAATGGACGATGGATCGGTAGAGGAGGTCGAGTAAATTGGCCTGCCAGATCGCCAGATCTTACGGCGCGGGATTTCTATTTGTGGGGTTATCTAAAGAATCGCGTGTATCAAGAAGTTCCCACAACTCGTGATAACATGATCGAGCAAATCAGGTCTGCTTGTGCACAAATATCACCAGACACAATTCGCAGTTGTGTGGAATCTTTCAAAGCTCGGATTAACAAGTGCAACGAAGTGCGAGGACACCATTTTGAGCACTTATTGTAAAATAATTAATTAATTAAATTAATTAAACCAACGGCCATACCACGCTGGAAACACCAGTTCCCGTTAGATCACTGAAGTTAAGCAGTGTTTGGCGCGGTTAGTACTTGGATGGGTGACCGTTCAAGAATAATACTACTGCGTTGCTGTTGGCGGTCGTGGGTGTGGTGAGCCCACACTTGTAGTTATTTACTACAAGAAACTATCCACCTAGAAACACTACCCGAATCGGGTAGTGTCACGCCTCCCCTAGAGGCTCGCCGAAAGGGAAACGGCTTAATGGTATATAAAGCCTCCCTATGGTGAGAGGCAAGGGGACTCACCGAAATGAAGCACCCTGATGGATGGAGAGAGGCAAGGGGCCTCACCAAAATTAAGTACCCCGAAGGGAATAGACAACTACTACGTCCGCGTCGTTATTCCTGGGTAGAGCTAAAAGTAGTGTCAACAATTTCGTTTTTCGCAATTTCAGCGCCATCTATCGCGAATCGCAACAAATTTTACGTTTAAAACTTACGTATTTCGTAAAGAAGAATCTGAATCTGTGATAAAAAATTGGGGTTGCCATTTGAAATTACAAAGTTACCCCCACCCCTGCCTCCTGTGGGGGTGGGGGGGTGGGGTAAATTTCAACAAATCTTTTTTCCGCTTCGAAAATAAGAAGTTTTTTTTTGAGACATTTTTTCCGTAGGATGCGTATTTTTTTAGATATTTCGTTGTCTCAAGTTAAAAAAAACACCCTGTATAGTTAAAAGTCTGTCATAAGGACAACCGCAGGATTTCGCCTGAAGCGGGTGCTCATCACAATTGCCCCCGTTCCAAGCGAAATCGCGGTAAAATTTCAGCTGTTACCACGTCTCACGACCGTGAGATGGGTGGTTACAGTCTGCGCGAAATCAATGCGATGATCCGGCGAAAGTCTTGTGCACCCTGAGGACACGGAGCGACCCAAGGCCGATGATCAGGACGATTAGCTTAACAGAATATTTCGGGTGTAACCGTCGAAACTCCCCTATAAGGTCTTTATACCTCTCTTCCTTTTCTTTCTCCTTTGTTATGGCGTTTTGTTAGGTGGTGCCGAAAATTCGATAACGAACATGGTTCGTCTCTCGAACTCAAGAAGAACTATGTCAGGGCTCGAGAGCGCAACAGAAACAATTGTCAAGAATATGCAGTTCCAGTATATGCGGCACTTCTCATTTTCGACAATTGACTCCATATCTCTAGGAGCGTTTAGCGGGAAGGTATTTGGGCTAATGCCATAAGAGTGACAGAGATTGCAATAAAGCACTCTTAGTGCCACATTGTGCCTTTGGATGTAAGTTGTTCCCGCATGAGTTGGGCAACTATATAATATAAATCCTAGATGCTCGGGGTGTTCATGACACGCTCTGCAGCTGTCATCGGCAATGTCTTGGCTCAAAATGTGGCGACGGTATGCTACAGTGGAAATGACATCGTCTTGGCATGCCAAAATGCAACCCTCCGTGTCCGACTTCAATCCGGATGATTCAAGGAAAGCATACGTTAGCTCATACGACATCGACTGATCCTCCACATTTCTGTGGAAGATGCCATGCTTCCTCTTGAGCTGAAGATCTATGCCTCTGGCGAAAGCAAACTCCAAACTGCTATGAATATCGTCACGAACTACACCGGAGGGATTGGGATGGACTTTGGTTTGGACAAGTGTGCCAAAATTTATCTGAAGAAAGGAAAGATTACCGGCGTTCCCAAGGACCCTGAGCTTGTGGATATAAGTGTTATCAGACATCTTAATACTGGAGAACCCTATACACACCTGGGCGTGCCTCACAGCCGCATTCAGGACGTAACATCAGTGAAGGAGTCTCTCGTAAGCAGATACAAGCACCTTCTCCGACAGATTTGGTCTTCCGTCAAGGCGGACGCGGACTTCTGAATCTCTAGTGTCTTCATGACCAAATTTTTCTTAGTACAGCTCACATCTTTGCGAATGGCAGAGATCCTCTTCAAAAGAGGGTCAAGAAAAACGAGATGATTGGCGAAGGAGCGTTCCTTTGCAAAGCCGCGGAGCAGTCGGCCGAGACCCTTGGCTTGAATTTCAACATCAGAAGTGAGGAAAGTGCATTACTCCATCTAGATGCTTCACGTCTAAATGCCGAAGTGAAGAAAGTAGAGGATGGAAAATTCCACCAACAGCTACTCAACAAGCATATGCACGGAAACTTTCACAGAAATGTAGAAAAACAGTCCTTGTCGAAGGAGCAAACTTTTGCTTTCCTCAAATCATCAGGGCTCAATTCAGGTAGAGAGGGCTTTATTTTCGCATGCCAGGACGGTGTAATCTCCACCTTAGCATACCGCGCCCGCATTTTATGTCAAGAAGTTCCCAGTGATAGGTGCAGAACGTGTCATGCACACGCTGAGTACCTAGAACACATACTATCGGGGTGTCCGACCCACGCAGGAACAACGTATATCTAAAGACATAATGCGGCCCTAAGAGTACTTTATTACCACCTTTGTCGCTCTTACGGTGTTGGTCGCGACCCTGCCCTGCCGAACGCTCCAAGGGAAATAGAGTCAATTGTCCGGAACGAGAAGTGCCAAATTTTCTGAAAACACGATTTTCGGGCAGCAGTCTCCGTTGCGCACTCGAGGCATGACATTGTTCTCCAAGACTTCAAGAAACGAACTATATTCGTGATCGAATTCTTTGCTCCGTCCGAATACAACATCACTGCAAAAGAGAAAGAAAAAGAGGAGAGGTATCAAGACCTTAAAAGAGAGCTGTACCCAAAATATTCGGTGAGAGTAATTGCCCTTGTGATATGTGCTCTCGGAGGTGCGAAAATATCATTGGTTGGTAACCTTAAAGCCACACCCGCGATCCAAAAATATGCCAAGGCACTTGCGAGATGGATGCAGAAAGCTGTCATCCTTGGGTCGCTTCGTGCCCTCAAGACACACGAGGGTTTCACCGGCCTGTCGTTGTAATTTCGTCGTGCCCTTTGACCACCCATCTCACGGTTGTGAGAGATGGCCATAGGTGTGATTTACCGCGGTTCTACTAGTGGCTATTGACATTTTTTAGATGGCATTTGCTCTCAGTAGGACCCTGCGGTGGTTGTTTAGCTCTTTTTTCAATTGTATATATATACATATATTCGGTTTCGGATTCGATTCCTTTAGAATAGAACCGAAGGTCCTATGACAAAGCCACCGAACGCGTCCTCGGGTTGCGGATAGAGGGTCGATTTACCAAGGGTTTCTGCTGGATATGGTTACAATAATTAATAAGCAGTCGCGGACAATTGTCCAGAGATTCTCCCGAAGGAATGACCCTCAAGAGAAGGCGTAAGAACCGTGGCGAAAGCTGAATGGCACCTGGGTGAGGTCTCTTTAACGGTGACCCTGGGAAACCGGGCGAAATCTCAAAGTATCAGCTTCATCCTTGCAAGCCAGGCTCTACAAGGATGGACAAACCCTTTCCATAGCTGCTCGTGGGAACAACAATGAAAACCCCAAGACACCAAAATGCTGTAGATGCGGTTCAGAACGATCAAACGCACAGAGCAACCGACAATGGGTCGGCAAACAATGCCGATCATCCTAGAGTTTGGGGTGCTCTAAATAATTTAGATGGAAACACGACGGGGAACAAGCGAAACGCCCACATTGAGAGGACGGATCAACTTAAGAATAACGTGCTAGACTGCTACGATGCCAGCATTAAACCATGTTCGCGGAGGCTTCATAGCGCGTATGCATACTCTGTGGAGCCAGATACACCCAGAGCTTTAGCACGGTTCGCATCAGTCTTTGTGAAATCCAGCTGGCTACCTCCGACAAAAAGGGTTATGTACGCGGAGCGCTTCCCCAATCGCTGCTTGATCAAGCTGCAGACGAAGATGAAGTGACATTAAGATCAACTGAAGAAAGCAGGCACCTTCTGAAAGATGATCACAATTTCAGTACCAGGAGGAACATCAACATGCAAGTTCCTCTTGAGACCCAAGATCTGGCTGAAGTGGATGCCTCCCTTCGTGGAGATATCTCGCAAGAGTCCGACCTCTGGACCATCAATTGCTCAGTTTATGGTGCTGCGAGAGCTTTGGCTGATTCAAATCGAAAGCTAAAACCGACGATGGATCAAAAGACCAGAAGACGTTTGCATCAACTGAACAAGGAAATTGGATGGGCAAGACAGAATGCGTCCCGTGTTCAATGTGTGATTGACTACATAACATCTGGTAGACCATGCACGGAAAGGGTTCGAAAGTTCGCCGAAGAACTAAGGATCTTGAATCACACACTAAACAAGTTAAAACTGCTGACAATCAAGCGGCATATTGTTGACAAGATACGGCTGTCATCTGGCGCATGGAGGAGAATTCATAAGAGGGAGAGATGAATGAGGGAGAATCAACAATTTCTCGCTGACCCATCACAACCTCTTCAGCAATCTCCCGGTTTTTGTAGAAAGTTCACCCAAGCCCAAGGAGGTAGAGACTTTTTGGAGAGAGGTGTACACAATCCCGGACACACTAGAGTTGAAGGAAGATACTGACAATATCATCCGCTTCAAGGAGTTTTCAAACAACCTCATAAAATCTGAGGAGGAATGTACATCAGTCACTGCCGAAGAGGTGAAAAAAGCACTTAGAGGGACGAAGAACTTTTCCGCTGCTGGACCAGATTGTATCAAGGACTTTTTGTGCAAGATGTTTACTTTTATGCACCAACATTTGGCCCGCATATTCACCTCATATTTGAATTCGGAGAAGCCCATTCTGCCGTGACTGGTGTTAGGACGCACTATACTCCTGCCGAAAAAAGGCAACTTGTCCAGACCAGATAATTACAGGCCAATAACTTGTTTGAACACGCTGTATACGATCTTTACAGCTGTCTTAAACAACAGGATTGTTCGACGAATTGAGCCTGTATGGCTAGAGATGTACGAACAACGTGGCTCGGAAAAGGTCTAGCAGGTTGTCGAGAGAACCTGCTAATTGACAGGTGTGTCTGTAAAGAGGCTGCAGCCCGTCAGCAGGTCCTGTCAATGGCCTGGATTGACTACCGAAAAACTTTAGATTCAACCTCTCATAGACTTAGCATCTGGCTGTTGGAAAACTTGAAGGTAAATCCACACATAGTGAGATGCATAGAGAGATTGATGCCACTTTGGAAAACTAGATTCTCTATCTCATCTAGGAATTATCGTCTGACAACAAACAACATCACCATGAGCCCTTTGCTTTTTTGCATCACACTTCTGCTTCTATCTCTCGCAATACCAAATTCTCCTGAATACCTCTGTGGCGACACTAATCAGCGCGAACATAAGCTCACTCATGTATTTTATATGGATAACTCTGGCAAAAGCAAACTTCAAACTGCTATAAATATCTTCAAGAACTACACAGGAGAGATTGGGATGGACATTGGTTTGGACAATTGTGGCAAAATTCATCTGAAGAAGGGAAAGACTACTGGCGTTTCCAAGGACCCTGAGCTTGTGGATATAAGTGTTATTAGACATCTTAATACTGGAGAGACCTATACATACCTGGGCGTGCCTCAAAACCGGATTCAGGACGTTACATCAGGGAAGGAGTCTCTCCGAAGCAGATACAAGCATCTTCTTCGACAAATTTGGTCTTCCAATCTGTCGGCGTTGATCAAGGTATCGGCTTGTCGTCCCGGTTCTGCTCTACTTGTTTGGGATGGCTTAATGGACGAAGAACGACCTTGATGCCCTTGATGTCACCACACGTAAGATCATGCATATGCACAAAAGCTTGCACATCAACTCGTCAGTTCCGCGATTATACATTTCACGCCGTCAAGATGGACGCGCACTTTCGAATCTCCAGTGTCTTCATAACCGAATTGTTCTAAGTACAGCTTACATTGTTGCGAATGGCAGAGATCCTCTCCTAAAGATGGTCAGGAACCACGAGATTATTGGCGAAGGACCGTTCCTTTACTAAGCTGCGGCGTAAGCGGTCGAGAACCTTGGCCTGAATTTTAACATCAGAAGTGAGGAAAGTGCATTACTCCATCGTGAAGCTTGACGTCTAAAAGCCGAAGTAAAGAAAGCAGAGGTCGGAAAATTTCATCAAGAGCTACTTGACGAGCTTTGCTTTCCGCAAATCATCAGGGCTCAATTCAGGTACAGAGGGCTTTATTTCCGCATGCTAGGACGATGCCATCTCCACCTTAGCATACCGTGACCGCATTTTCTGTCGAGAAGTTCCCAGTGATAGGTGCAGAGCGTGTCACGCCCACGCTGAGTACCTAGAACACATACTATCGGGGTGTCCAAACCGCACAGGAACAACGTATATCTATAGACATAATGCAGCTCTAAGAGTACTTTATTACCATCTTTGTCGCTCTTAAGGTGTTGGTCGCGACCCTGCCCGGCCGAACGCTCCAAGGGATATTGAGTCAATTGTCCGAAACGAGAAGTGCCAAATTTTCTGGAACTACGATTTTCGGGCAGCAGTCTCCGTTGCGCACTCGAGGCCTGGAATTGTTCTCCAAGACTTCAAGAAACGAACTATATTCGTGATCGAATTCCCGGATCCGTCCGAATACAACATCACTGCAAAGGAGAAAGAAAAAGAGGAGAGCTATCAAGACCGTAAAAGAGAGCTGCAACGACTGTAACCAAAATATTCGGTGCGAGTAATTGTCCTTGTGATAGGTGCTCTCGGAGGTGCGAGACTATTACTGGTTCGTAACCTTAAAGCCATACCCGCGTGCCAAAAATATGCCAAGGCACTTGCGAGATGGATGCAGAAAGCTGTCATCCTTGGGTCGCTTCGTGTCCTCGAGACACACGAGGGTTTCGCCGGCCTGTCGTTGTGATTTCGTCGTGCCCTGTGACTACCCATTTCACGGTTTAGATGGCTGTTTGCCTTCGATTTGAATCAGGCAAAGCTCTCGCAGCACCATAAACTAAGAAACTGATGGTCCAGAGGTCGGACTCTTGCGAGATATCTCCACGAAGGGAGGCATCCATTTCAGCCACATCTTGGGGCTTAAGAGATACTTGCACGTTTATGTTCCTCCTTGTACTGAAATTGCGATCATCTTCCAGAAGGTGCCTGGTTTCTGCGGTTGGTCTTAATGTCGTTTCATCTTCGTCTGCAGCTTGTTCAAGCAGCGGTTGAGGAAGCGGTCCGCGTACATATCCATTTTTCTGAAGGTAGTCGGCTTGATCTCGCAAAGACTGATGCGAAACTTGCTGAAGCTCTGGATGTTTCTGGCACCACAAGGTATGCATACGCGCCATAAAGCCTCCGCGAACAGAGATAATGCTGGCATCGTAACAGTCTAGCACGTCATTCTTAAGTTGATCCGTCCACTCAATGTGGGCGTTTCGCCGGTTCGTCGTCGTGTTTCCATCTAAATTATTTTCACC